>WTSP01017561.1:0-65184 GCA_025331215.1 Actenoides lindsayi
TTACTATTTCTACATATTTTTTCTGTCAGTCTGGTGGTACTGGAATTCTCAATACGTGAAACATAAAATTACGCACAAATTAGTAAAACTGATGGCACCACCACCTCTGAAGTCTTGTATCCCAAGCTGTGTGATATACTTAAATTCTGTCTGTCCCAAGATTCATTTGCGTAGTCTCCTATGAGGGCTAAGAAAAAGGATGGTAGTCCAGTGCAATAGCATGGTCCAGCTGCCAGTAAAGAATTAAATCTTTCTGAGTTTCCGTTCTCAGCCCCTACTTGTGAGATTGGGTTATCTGGGGAGAAAGAGGTGAAGCAGAGCACAGAGAAATTCCCAGTCCCACTCCAAACAACATGCTGGATGTCACTGCTAGATCTTTTATAGTCTCATTGTGCTACTTGCTAATACCACAGCTTTCTTTCTATATTGTATTCTATATTATCACTAAAAAGCACCCCCAAAGAGCTAGAAAAGCAGATATCTTCTTGATGAGTCCAATATGTGAAGCCAACCTAAGTTATCATAGATCCAAACTGATACTCAGATACTGAATTTTCTCTCGTAACTCTAAAACTCTCCTGATCAATGGCAATGGGAGACTGGGGCATGAAATTTTCCTTCCATAAGCCAATATAGCCCATAAAATCCCACAAATGACAAAAAACTGACCTGGTTCTTTATTCCCTATGTCAAGCAAGGAGAACAATTTCCACAATAGATTTCCCTGAGAATTATGCGAGAACAACATTCAACACCATAAAAACATACAACAGCATCCACTGAAGGGTCAGGATACAGCCTGCCTTCCCTGGCAGCAAAGCAGGCTCTGAAGATGTCTGGACCCCAGCCTTCATTCCTGCTGCTCTCTCCCTCATCAAGGCCCTCGTGGAGCTTTGCCATCCCTCATGACTCTTCACTGGACCACGCTGTAACGTGAACCCCCAATCTCAGCCTTTTTGGTACCATTATCTTGGGCCTTGAACAGTTTGCTAGTCAGATATCCCCAGGTGGCCTCACAAACTATTACGTGTGTGCCCAAGTTTTGAGGGGCCTCTGACAGGAAAAGTAAAAAGGGCAGCTGAGAAAAAAGTCATATAAAGTCCTCCCATGGTTATCTCTCAAGAAGCTGGGCGTTACGTACTAGCTTTGCTGCACAACTCTGATCTCATCAGAGCTGAGACAATCTCGATGAAGTCTGAGTAAACATGGAGCACAATTCTCTTCAAGTTCTAAGCACTTAAAAACAAGTTTGGAATTCGGAGTCTTAGTGCTTGGCAATATTCTCACAGTGAAACTGGATGCGTTTGCAGAACGTGCACCAGAGCCTGACACCCAAAAGTAGCTAATGGCATTTGTTGGTGCTGTTTATTCTAAAATTGCTTTAAGTGGATAATTATTTTGGTGAGAAAATGCGACCAAGGGGAGACAACATAGCTTTCAAAAATATTTTCTCCTGTTAGCTTGGACATTTTGTGTTTGTTATAAAGTCTGACTGCAAATCAGTAACACAGGGGAGGAAAATCACCCTACGCCTCTGTAGGTAACATCACAGTGACTTCATGAAACAATATAAGCACCTCACTAGCTTTACGTTCTTGTTGCAGGCAGAGATCTAAAAATAGCCAGTATCTCCATGTGTCTTACAAACCAGGAAACATATATGTGAATGCATGGGCTGTGAAAGAAGACAAAGTGAGAGCGCAGGAGAAAAAGAGTGTTTGGAGAACTTTTTATCTTACCGATAGCTGGCAACAGAACGAGAATGGCTGCTTGCGCTTTGTGAACTTCTGTGGAAAAGCTGACCAAGCTCCTAAGCTCAGCCCTTCATTGGATGCTATTTAAAAAAATGACTCATTGTTATGATTGATAAAGGACACAGCATACCACTTTCTAACATTTCAACTCTCCATCTGTGAAGCTTTGTTACCATAACACGGGTTTTATTACCAGAGATTTACGTGTGGACACTCTCAAATTCAGAGCAAACCAGGAAAATTACTCTCCTTTTTTTTTCTTTTCCTCTTTTCAATCAGCAATATCAACTCCTTAAAAGCCACAAGCCCTCAGCTAACAGGTAACAATCACAAAAAAAACCCTACTGCAGGCACAACTGCTTCTCTGTACCAGGTAGCAGATGAAGTCTGCAGTAGGATCTGCAGTCCTGCTTTGGCTGTCACTAGAGCAACTGGAGTCACTGGGTATGACTGGAGTGTGCCACAACTCCTTGCCCATCCACTGGCTCACATTTCATTCCCATGGAGACCACCGCACAAGGAGTGGGACACTGTCAAGGTGTACATCAGATATAGGTGTCTGGAAACAATACTGCGGCCTCACTCTTCAGCTACAGGCTCTATTTCTTGTGCAGAAGGCCAGCTGCAGCCCAGGTTGAACTCCATAACTCCACAACACCCACACTTTCACAGCATCGTGATTCCAAACTGCACTGCCCAGGTTTTTTGCACTGGGGGTGGAAAGGGGGGAGAGATGGCCCAGGGCTCCTTCTAGATCTTAGCAAGAAAGCCTGGTAGCAAACTGCTTAATAAAATAGTTGGTTTGATAAGATGGAACAAAAAGAGGAACATAGATATCAAGTAAGTCTTGGCACCCTTCAGATGCTGGGAACCCCGTTATCTGTTCAGCTTCAGACAGACCCTGGCTAGATTTTCCCGTGGCACAGATGCCATCCATGGAGAGACGTTCCTCCTTTTTGTTCATTTGAGCTACTCTTTAATTTTCTTACAAGAAAACAACCCTCCTTCATCATTTCTGCCGTCAAACAGAAAGGATGTTGGCTTGAGAACTCACTGCTGTGCAGTCAGATCAAGACAAGACCAGGTAGGTGGCTGCAAGTGGGAGCTGCCCGCAGGCTCCTCTGCTGCCATGAGTGGGCTGAGGGGATCCTGTGGCCAAGGGGTCCACGCAGCAGGGCAGAACCCAAAGGCCAGGCTGGGCAGGCAGCGTAACGCAGCACGGCACCGACCTACACCTACCCAGGGTAGCTGCTAGGTGGGTCGCTGACTCCTGGACGTACAATGGTTCCCCCAGTGAGGATGACCGCCCCAGGCCAGCGTGACCAGCAGCCTGGTGCTGCTGCCCCACCTGCCCACCGCCTCTGCAGCTCCCACACAGCACCAAACCCTCCACTGAGTTTAAAGCCAATCGGTAATACTATCGTACAATCGTTCTGGTTGGAAAAGACCTTTAAGACCATGGAGTCCAACTGTAAACCCAATACTGCCAAGTCCACCGATGCTCCAAGGAAAAATACCACCTGCATTTTATCCTCCAGCCCAAAGAAGAGAAAGAAACTCATTCCAAGGGGGTCTCAGCATGGGAAGGGGGTTAGAGGCAGGCAAGGACAGCTCTAAGCCCAAGCGTGGCAAAGAAAGAGACGGAATCCATTCTGAAGACACCTCAGGGAAGGCTGCGAGCCATAGACTTTGACAGGGACAATCAGCAGCTGCCAAGAGGAGGTCTCTGAAGCTAGCCTACCACAAGAGAAGGTCACACACCAACACATCAGGATCCAGCCCGGCAATTTTCCCTTTCATACTCAGGGGGAACCACCCACGCTCTGCTCCATGCTGCTGGTACTTTATGTGAACTGGACAACGTGAGCTTTCAAGTCCACAGCAAGGGAGAGGAAGGAAATGCCAAGGGTGATGTCAACCCATCTGAGAGCGCCCGGAGCTCGTAGAAACACAACAGGACTGCAACCACATAAGTCACAAGGAACAGTCAGGAAAAAGACTGATTTCAGAGATGCTCATTTTTCTTCACTTTGATGCCACTTCTTATGTGAAAATGGCAACTGTCCCTGATTTCTGATGCTTTTCATTTGCATTTCACACAAGCACGAGAGAACCAGTATTAGATAAATCCAGATCCACAGGACATTATTTTAATTCTAAGCTATTAGAAAGTAATTTCCCAGCAAAGTATTCTACAAGGGGGGTGAGGGTGGAGCGGTAGTACTTACTATTAAAAAAAAAAAAAAAGAGGCAAAACAAATATCTCTTTGCAAGGCTTTGGGTACTTGCTAAAAGGCAAGAATGAAGCACACAAGGAGTAGTGAAATTTACACTTTGCAAAAGTTCTGGGCTGCAAAAACACTGAGGAGTGGAAAAGGCAAAAACATGGCCTGCTTTTCTTCAGTATTCCTAATTCTTTCACGCTAATCCTGGATCGGACAACACACTTCTTGAGTGGCCCATGATGTACTGCACCAAAGCACGACAAGGTGGTCTCTGCTTTTCCTATCCAGAGAATACATCAGCTTCAACTGCTGCAGCAATCAGCTGCAGGGTGATATGTAAAAAACACTGCATCCCGATGTCCCTGCGACCCCAGAACACGTGTGTGGTAACTGCGACTCAATAATAACACTTAGAGCAGCACAGTTTTGCAGTGCAAATCTACAGCTGCCAAGCAATCCTAATGACTTCTGGAGGACTTAAAAGAGGAGTGCACTCAGCACAAGAAAGCGTGCAGCATAAGATACAAGCTAAATAATTAGAAGTCACAGAACGCAGCAGAAAAAAACCCCAAAGTATTGCACAATGACTATTTATCATAGAAAATATTGAAGTGCAGTGTTAAAAACCCAGCATGGTTTGCCTCTTGACAAAAGTGTACAGGAAACCTGTACCTTTGCAGGCAAACATTAATGGCAGCTGAAAACCAAATCCTATCTACATTTCTGCTTGTGGGTGTAAGTGCTGCACTCTCAGTTTCTACTGAAGAAGAACGGAGCAAAATTCAAATCACGCAGTCACTTAAAAGTATGCTGGCTCCTATGTCCTTCTTTCTTTTGAAGCTTCCAGCTGCAGGGGCATCAAAGGATGTGTCTTTTTTTTTTTTTCTTTTTTTTTTTTGTGGCAGATCTAACAAATTCTGTTCTTCTGGAAGATTTTAAGAGGCTTACAGAAGGTCATAACAGTCTGTGAAAGAGCTGGATAGGAGCAGAAGAACATCAGCCTATCTTATTGCAACATCTGCACGTGAGGCAGGCTAGGCCTGTGGAGGGGACGTGGTGTTAGTAAAGACTGGGATGGTCTCAAGTGTGGTTGCAGGATGAAGAAGCCTGTAGATATTTACAGGCTCTTCAGGAGACACAAGTTTGGTAGAGACTGTACTAAAAGGCTTGAAACGCATTTTCTGACACACCCAGGGGAGTAAAGTTTCTCCTTACATTTCCATGGAACCTCCTGTGTTCCAGCTGGCACCCATTGCCCCTTGTCCTATCAGTGGATGTCACTGAGAAGGACACCCCTCAGTCTCCTCTTCTCCAACTAAAGAGACCTCAGCTTTTCCTCCTAAGGGAGATGTTCCACTCCAGATGGGGCTGGTGATGGAGGAGCCATTTGCCCGCTTTGGCTCCAGTTGACAGTGCTACCACATGGACTAGAATATTGATATTCAGAGAAAGGTCAGAACCTGAATTATTTTTTTTTTCCTTATCTTTGGTAGACAAAAGAAAAAAAAAAAAAGCAGCAATGATTTTGCGCCAGTTTCTTGCGAGCTTTTATAAGCTCAGAGCTTAAAATTGTGTTTAGGAGGATTTTATTTTTTTTTTTGCTAGATAAAAGTGTCAGTTCAAGTGGTCACATCTGAGAGTGTATCAATGACAATATAAGCTAAAGAATACAAAGAAAGAAAGGTGGACTACAGGCTCAGACTTGAGGTGGAATCCAAGTTCTTACTCTGACAATATTAAGTATTACACCTCCAGGGCTAAGTAGAAAAAAAAAAAAAAAAAAAGAATAGCAATCACCCTGACATCAGATATTAAAAAACAGCTCTAAAAGGCACCTTACTTGAAAATGTATTTATAGCCCCAGAACAGGGCCAATGGTTTCTCTCCAATTTTTGTGAGGAAAAACAAAGCTGATGTCCATTATGTTCTGATAAAAAAACCAAAACAAGCCACCAACCCAAACACACCACACTGAGGGATCTGCTTCTCCTGAAACATATCAGGTATTGGCTTTTTCAATCTATCCAATACACAGCATTCTTCCTACTGGAAAGCACTGGGTGCCCTCCTGTTGTGTAAGTATGGAGATTTTGGAGGGTGCTTTGCAATGAAATAAAGCTCAGCCAGCAAATGTCCTGTTCCCCTAACTCACAGGAGCTGTGTCAATTGAAGTGAGCTGAGGACTTCTTCAGGAGAGCCTGCACTACGTTCAACGGCCACGTCAAAGTCTGCCACTCCTCTGAAGCCAAAAGTAGAAAGAAACTACTGCAAATCCAGCATTCTTTGTATGTGAAAGAGCCAGGTTAGAAAAAAAACATGCTAACTCCTGACTTGGAAAAACACTCCTGTTTAAATGAATTTTGCATTACAGATGTATTAAACCAGAAAGCTGGTTGTCCTCCAACCAAACTCTTTCCTGACAACCATATTTCAAATATCCAACAAATTTCTTCCCATTTCCAGCAGATTATGGTCACCCTAAATCCACTGCAGCTCCCCACTGGAGCTTCCCTGACCTTCAGCCTCTGCTCACGGACAAAGAGGGAGGGAAAAGCAAACTGCAAGGGGATAACAGGGCTTCTTCAAATTCTCCCCTTCACCTGTGATGCTGAGGTTACAGCTCCCTGTGCCGTGGGAGTTACCTCTCCAAGGCTGTCCCAGAGACAACCACAGCCTGGGAGTTCCCAAAAGGCAGGTCCTGAAAGCTACTGAGAAGTCACGAGGCCACAAACTGCAAGGCGTACAAGACTTTCCCCACAAATGACAACACAACTTAAAAACCAAGTCTCAGGGGGATCTTCTAGCTTCCTCAAGAGGGGAGAAAAATCCCAGCCAGTGCTGGGAATGAGTTTCAGTTCAGCATCATCTAGCCCGGTTATTTCCCTGTCATACTGGTGGCTGATGGGGGCTGCTTACCAGCTGGATGTACTCTCAACATTTTGACCCGCAAGTCACTTGCCTGAGCTGCTACACAGACCAGAAACCACCAGGAGCGAGAACAGGAGAGGGACAAAACATTTGCAGCAGGGGACAGAAACGTCCCTGATGGAATGAAGTGGGTTTATGAGGAACAGAAATGTCCCTGATGGAATGAAGTGGATTTATGAGGATGTAGATTTTTGTCTCTAATTACCCGTGCTCTTGCTTCTTCTGCCTACTTCAGCATTTGCAGGGAAGAGGAGCTTGCCCCCTTGACTCTGGCATACCCAGCTGTCTTCATTTGCCCCCTTCATGAATTATCCCTACCCCCAGGACAACACGGCAGTCAGTGCACATGGATTCCACTGAAGGTGGTGGCCAGAAGACAGACATTGTGCTAGTCATGCATGTCCTCACGGGCCTTCAATACCCACCTTCTCACTACTTCGCAGGCAACAGCCTTCTTTGAAAGCATAATTAAAACTATTAGAAGGTACAACCACTTCTCCGTGCCCGAAACAGCTCCAGGCTGCTTGCAAGTCATCGATTACTAAAGAAACCTGCTTCTGAGATGCATCTGTACTGGGAGAACAGTCACTGGAATCAGGAGGGGAAATCTGTGCATTTAATGTGCTACATGAAAGCTGAGCTACTTGGACCCCCAAAAACCTTACCTTTTGTTTGCAGCTGGACGAATGAAAGATAAAGGAAGCACTCTGAAGAGCCTGATGCCAAAGGAAAAAAAAAAAAAAAAAAAAAAAGAAAAAAAAAAAAAAAGAGAAAAGAAAAGACAGGATGCTGGGTGGCTAGGCTAAAAGAGGGTCCTCAGATGCAGTACATCAGGAGAGCAGAATTGGAGGCATACTCTATATTTCTATACACATTTCCTAGCTTGGTGCAGGTAGGCTGTGATGTTACTGCACTTTCTGCATTCTAATATCTTCTGTTCAAGGAGTGACAAATAGACTGTACTTGCCAGAGAGCATTAAAAGCACACATCTGTAACCCACACTGCTTAGTTTGCTTGCTCTCCCATTCACAAAACAGCATGGCCATTCTCCTTCGACAGAGATTACAAGAGACAAGTAAAGTAAGGCAACTTTTATCGTCACTTGAATTCCAAATACGATACAGTGAGGTGGCAGGAGTTAACAATACACATTTTACAGCACACTAATTGCATCAGAAGCCCTTCAATGTCTTTGCAGTTTCGGTTTTCCCCGTCGCATCTAAACACCTTTCCTTGCCTTCATGTTCGTCAGCATCTCTTCTGGACTTTTCCTCCTTCTTTTTCATGTTTTTTAAAATTCATGTCCCCTCCTTATCTCTCCTCTTCCTAATCCCTGGTTTCAGTTATCCATCCATACAGCCTGTCAGCTGGATTTTGTTTCTCCTCTCCGAGACAAATAAAAATATTGTTTTCTTTGCCTTTCTTGCTATTCTTTTCTGCCAGTACAGACAACACTGGATGCCAAAGCCATTGCACAGTCTGAAGTAGAGACCTTGGACGAACACATTTCATGGATATTTCTCCCATCGTTGCCTTAAAATCTTGTTAGACTTATACTTTTCTGGCTTTCCATCATTTATTTTCCCTGATTTTTCCCTTTGATTCACAGCAGAACTGCAGGCCACACACAAACACTAAGCTGGGAGAAGAAGAGGGGCTGTTTAGACTGGGCGTGCATGCCTGAAGTCAGACCCAGCAAAAAACAAGTTTAGAAACCTATGTTCCTCAAGTTTTAGGATGTTCAAGGCCTATCTTAATGACTATGTTTAATACCACACCAGAATGGTCTTACAAGAGAAAATACTCCTGTGAATCTACTTTCTTTACACAAACAAGATCTTAATCCAATTCTCTATCAGCTTCCAGGGAGCAGCGTGCCTGACTCTGGAGGTTCAGAGAGTCACCCACATATAAACTTATCTTCCCCCTGATAGCTCACACAAGTTATGCTATTTTTTTCACCTGTAACAGCACCTGAATGCAACACACGAATATACACTGTTTCCTGATAGACCAATATCATTATTAACAGCAGCTTTCATTGGTTCCAACGTCGTTTTAATCCCTGCAAATACCACCTCAGTCTTCTCACCGAATCATAAGACTGTTGACAGTCTGGAGCCACTCTGGATTTAGCAATTAAGACGAGACAACCGCTTTCAGAAACAGAAGCAGCAGTCTGGCTTCCTGCTGCGAAAACACTAAATCACTTTGTCGTTCTCTGAACCACCACACACCACAGCGGAAGACGGGCTCTCCTTTTGCAAACTCAAGAAATAAGGCAAGATACTCAAACATCACTTTTCAGAAACCATCACATGTTCCTGCTGTGAATGAGGTGCCTCAACACAGTCACAGGCGTTTCACCAGAGGCAGGATGTGGAGAAGAGAACTGCACAACCTGCTGTAGCGGAGCAAGTCATGAGACTACAGCTTGAAACGGGGAAGTGGTGAAAAACAAAGAGCATTCCTCTCCCTCTTAGGCCCATCCGCACAGATTCATGACTGAATTTCAGAGGCACTAATCATGACTAATTTCAGAAAAAGAGGCAAAGGGGGCTGTGACACCACAGCGAAAGCCACGGGACACACTCAGCAGCTCCCACTCTCATCCAACAGCCCATTTCTCAACCCAACACACAGCGCAGCCTTACCCAGCATCACAGAGCTGTGCTGCATCAGCCCGGTAAGATGAGCACTTGCTAACTGTAGACCTTAAAACTTTACTGAAGCAAAGTACATTTAAATACTGTAGAAGACACTGTGACTTCCATACCATATTTCAGGATGAGAAAGGGAAGAGCTACCAACAGAAAGCACTGTGGCATAATACTTCATGTTACCACAGCGTAATTATGTGAAGTAGACTTAGTCCAAACATCAGAGTTAATACACTTTAAAAAGTTCCAAGTATTTTTTAGTGAGGGCAGGTAATCAGGCCCATGGGTTAACTGTCACACTATAGTAGCTTGGAGATCTTCAAGAATGCTGCCAGCACACTGACATAAGCAGTTTTTAGTCACAACCTCAAACAACGTTTAACTGACAAGCATTTGATTGCTCACACAGAGCAGCCAAGGTATTTTAGTACTGAAGTACCTGCACCATTGCAGGATTAGGAGTTTACATTTGTGTAACCTATCTGTTACAGGGAGAAAACAATTTCAAGCCTTAATTCAGAACAGTCATCTTGACATAACCCTATGCTAGCACTTTTGCACGTAACTCAATCTTCAAGGACAATAAACTGCTTTTTCCCCCAAAAAGCCCTGCAGAGCAGGACCCATGTGCTGTTTCAGGTGAGTTCTCCTGTTGACGCCAAGTTTAAAATTGCATTCAAGCCGAAAATTGCATTAGGTTGAGGACCTAGAAAACTATCTTCAAGACTAGCCTCTGTCCTTGGTTCATTTCCTGATCTATCTTGCCACAACGGAGTGATGCGAGAGTTCCCCGGCGCTGCCTTCCATTTTACACATTACCGAAGTTACTATCTAAATTGTATTACACGTGCCAGAGATTTTAAAAGGAGGCAGAAGCGTCCACGCCACTGCAAGGAATTCACGAGCAGATTTTTCAGCTCCCATTTGCATCCTCCTGCAGAGAGCTGCAAAAGCCAGGCAGGCACCTCTTGGCCACACAGCTCAGCAGCAGCCCTCCCACTCTCCTCACCCCAGCAGCTCTCGGGGAAAGAGATGAACGCTGATAGCCTGGGCCTGCTCTGCCTTCCCAAGTCAGCTGTTCAAACTGTGCAGAAATCCTACTAAGGAAAAAGGTTTTAATCTTGTTCCAATACCCTTTCTCCCAACCCCACGCAGGCAGGCAAGCCAACCCATCCCCTGCATGCCTCTGCTAAGCCTCAGAAGTCCTTTGTTGTGCTTCCGACTGCGTTGCCTGTAGCCCAGCGTTCTTTCCTTTGAAGACTTGCATCATAATCCCTCTCTCTCTATAGTTTTAGTGCTTCGGTAAAGAGTTTTCTTTGTCTTAAGTAAGTGTTTTCACAACCCCCAAAGTATGTTTTTGGAAAGCATCTTCCCTGTTTGCAAGTCAGTGCACTGCAACATGATGCTCTACCCACGGAATTTAGGGTTATGAAGAAGGGAAAAGGTCTCCACGCACGATTAGAACACTCTTCTCACCACTTTTCTTTGCTTCTAAGCCAATCTACTGAAAATAAACTTAATTTTACAGTGTCAGTTGTTTAGTGATAGACCACCAAAAGTCAAAATAAGGCTTGCCACAACATGCAGATATTTATATCAGAAACATAAGGACTTGCAATAACTGGTCTATACCTGGAAGTAAGAGGGGGGAAAAAGAAAGAAAAAAAAAAAAAGATAAAATACAAGAAAACTTGTATTTTAAATGTTAGGTTTTTATCTTCCTGTAGCTTTGTTTTCCAGCAGCTGGTCTTAACAGAAATGGCTTTGCATGACTTCGTGACCCAAAGCCACCCAAAACACAAGGGAAACAAAGCAGCTCAAACCCAAGTTCCGAACACGTCTCTCCCTCTCCTGCCCTGCTCTGTTGGCATTCGCTTTCTTTGAACCAAGAAAAGGTGTACATGCAAAAATGGGGTCAAGTGTATTCACAGTTCAGAAAACTGAGGCTGAACACCGTCTGGGTCACTGAGCACAAAAAAACAAGTTTCAGGCGTATAATCTACATGACAAATTGCACCTCACCTTACCAAAGCTCGGCCACGACAGAGATGATTCTGTCATCGGTATATTCCAGCACCTTTTGTCAACAGGATAAAGGAAAAATGTCACAGAAATGCATGGGGCTCATCTACACGATGAGATTTCCCTCAGAGTAACAAGTGGCCCCTCACTGAAATAGTTAATTCAATAAACACCAACCTTACACCCAGGCTCTCATGCCAGGCTGGCAGTGAAGATGACAGCCAGCTGTAAACACCAAGGGAGAAGTGTTTACTAGCACAGTGATGGACTGAGAGAGACCTGTTTCCCCTCAGGCAGAGGGTGACCCTGCCCTGTAAGACTACCTACACTTGAAACTCAGTTTATAAATCATCTGGGAAGGCACTGAACCCCCCTCACAATATCAGAGCTGCCCTGCGCAGAGCCTTGGGCAGAGGAACACAGGAGGGGTGAGGAGAAAATGTTGGTAATTTGTGCTTTCCAACACAGTACCTACTTCTGCTGAGGATAACACAGTTAAAGCAGCTCGGAGAGAATGTATGGACTGATTTGGGATTAATACTTAAAGGCCTTTGAGAATTACCTTTCTGCTAAAGCCTCTTTGCAAATATGAAATACACTTTTATTTAGAAGCCTTTTATGAAAATGACTGGGATTCACCGATACACAAACTTGTGCAAGACCTTGGAGAGCAGCCTCACCAAGCTCATACCAATCAATATCCCTATCTGCCAGGCAGCCGGTGCTTCAGTCTGCTTATACAAGGTTTCCTGCTCAGTAAAAGACATCTTTGCTAAGGAAGTCTCCTCCTGATCCTAAGATGATGGGGATGCCAGCTAATAAGTTGAGATGGAGAAGCTGGTCAACAATAGAAGAACAGAATGGGAGAAAAAGATGCAAAAGCTGACATGATTATGCATCTGAGGAGGCTGATATGTGGAAGAAATTGTGCTGACCCTAAACTGTTCACTCACATTTACCCAAGATGATGACAACCAATCCCAGGAACGAACCCATGCATTAACTCTAAGCATCCCCTAACAGCCTGCACAAGCACAAGTCCACTTACTGCTTGCCCTAAAAGGCTGCTGATAGCCTCACCATGAAAGCCAACCACAGCACAGCCCTGGGCAATCGGGCACATCCCCAGAGTCATCTTTCCAGCCCATGTTGCTTTTTTCCCAAGCTATCTTCATGCTGTTCCAGACGGGAAGCTCAGTACAGAGCTTCAAGCCAAAACCCTGTCCCCTTCCTCTACAATTCTGGAGAGGTGCTGGAGGTGTCATCTCTGTCTTTGATCTACTACCCCCCCCTGCTGTCTCGCTGCAGCCCTGCAGGTTACCTCAACTTCAGACCTTCTACAAAGCAAGTTCGTTTCCTGGTCCCCGTATCTGTTACTCCTCCTCACGGGATGAGCTGGGGTGTAATGCTCAGAGAAGCAGATGTATAAATACAAACCACCAGCATGGCAAAGGGTTCGATATTCAAAACCATGCACGTTCTTGAGGTACCATGAAACGACCCATTTAATGAAAGCTGCATATAAGGCTGCCTGGATATGAGATGAACAAAAAGCAGAGAGCAAAGAAGCAGCTTGTTCACGTGAGAGAAAAATAAGCATCACGTCAGCCCCCCACTCTTCCTTTCCTCCTGGTCAACTTACCAGGCACAGACCACAGGGCAAGAGCCTCAGACCAGAAAACCCTTTCTAGAACGTGACAAAGTCCCAACAAGCTGACATTTTGCACTCAAGGGGAATGCAGGAGCAGACCACAGGAGGCTTGGGCAAATCCTAAAAGGTATTTTCAGCTTCAGTCCTACCTACAGGTCCTAGCCATGTGCAGTTCACGGGCTAAAGCAGACATGGGAAACTTAACCACGCTTGCACCTCACAGACATCTCACTTCTGGTCACAGGAGATGCAAGCAGCACAGTTTCAAAGCACTCCCATAGCAGAGGTCTTGTCCCTTTCCTGAAAGTCCCAGTCACGCAACATTAGAACATCAAATTACTTCAGTACAAAGGGATATACAAGCAAACGCAGATATGTTGTAAGCTAGTTTGAGGCAAAATTATACCCACTTCAAAGAGGAACAAAATTTCTATATATACTCCTGACTCTACGCCACAGCAAGTAGCTGCATTCTGCAGGCTTAGGCTTTTCCACATCAAAGCCACATGGCTTGAAATGATACTCCAATAAACAAACCCCTGCTTTCTGACACACAGGGCAAGGGGACGACGGAGCAGCGAACGAAAGCCCGGCAGCATCGCGTGCTCTGAGCCACCGACGAGAAGAGAACAAGGACCTTCAGCACAGACCGTGTCAGTACACCCAGCCATTCAGATGAGACACAGCCAGCCCATGCAAGCACAGGACGGTGGGTTTTTTCATGTCTAGAACACAAACCTGTACACACTGCTAAGCAATAAAGCAAATGAGAAATCAGTTTCAGAGTAAGAGGTCCACTTGTCCCAGAGACTCTCCACCCTCTCTTCCCATGGTCTTCCAAGCTTCATTTAAACCGTGTATTTACTACAGTTCTGAGTGCTCAGTGCTCTGGAAAATTGCACCGCTAAATTAAAGGACAGTTTATTTCTGCTTGTAGAGAAATCCTTCCTATGCTGGCTACAGTAGTGAACGAGTAAAGTTTTCATTTGCTGAGTGTTGCTCGCTGCTTCTCCAGTGCATCTCTGCTTGGAGTCTGTGGAGAGATCAGTCCTTGGCGAGACGGGAACTTTGCTAAACAAGCACATACAGGCCCATTTGGACAAGGTTTTGTCTGGCTGCTTTCCCTCTGTTTAAGCTTAGGAAGAACTGTGAGCCCCAAATCTGCCAATACGCCTCTATTAATATTTGGAGAATTAGCTGTTTTATTAGAGAAAAAGGCCAGGCAGTCAGGAAGAGATTTTGTGAGCTCAGACTAAAAATAGTGGTGAGCATTTATTCATCTGTAAGTCTGTTTATCTTGGATAGTTTTTCATTGATTTTACTGGGGCTCTTCCAGGTCTATAAGCTTGAAAAGCTTTTAACAAATAAAGGTACTACTTTGTCAGATGGGCTGTTTCCAAGCTTTCAAAGCGAGAAGCTCCCTTTAACCTTTGTGGCAAGCCCATCAATAAAAGGGATGATCAAAGAGGGCAAAATTCTACCCTTCGCAGTATAGATCTGTATAATCACACATCCCCAAAGAGCACAGGCTCCTCTTCCTCAGCACACAAGCAATAGCCAAGTAATCAAAGGGAAAGCAGGATCCAGACACATATGCCACACGCGCATTTAACTGTGTCCCAATCTTCCAGGTAAGCATCACCACCCTGGATTTCCATGGGAAGACGGGTGATTTAGAAGATGGTAAGTCACACAGGAGCAGGCAGTATGCTGCTGGAACCATACCTCCGTTTGCATTAGACCTAATTAGTCCCAATACTTGTCTAAAGACCTGTACCAAAGCATTAATTTAATGTGTGCTGTAAAACACTCAAGAAGCACTTAGCTTGAAGGATTCATAACTGAAAAGCAAACTCTTCTAGTGTAAAAGGTAGCGAGAATCATAAATGAAAGGGTAAGAGAAAAGCTGGGGGAGAAGGGTAAGCAAGTATGCTGCTGTCCCAAGTGGAAATCTAGCAGGTGAGGAATTTTCACCAGCAGAACAGGAGCACTAACCACTCTCAGCTTCTATCAGAGTTCCTGTGGCACTTTCTGAAGTCTTGAGGCTGAACAGTTGTCTTAGTCCAAGTGGCCATACTTTCCTTTGCCCGGCTTCAATTAAAGAAGTCAATTAAAGAAGTTATCCTCTTGTTTTGGCATCTCACAGTTTGACTGACCCAGGATGGGTCAGTCATTGTCCATGGGCAGATTCAGTGTCTATATACTGTATACACAACCAATAGAGTCTCAGTTGGATCCTTCAGGGTACAGGGTCTATCTTAAGTGTCCCATGCACCATACACTGTAAAAGTAGCTTAACGTAGAGCTCAATACCCAAGCTAAACCACTTCTAAAATCTTAGGAGGCTACCTCTGCTTGTGATTTAAAGCAGCTTAGCGTGTCTAATCACAAAATCTATGTCCCGCAAAAGAGATCTTGTCATCCCTATTAAACAAAGGATTATCCATTGAGTGTCAATGGAAATAAACTGCTTGGAGAAAATCCGTTTGAACACACTTCTCCATAACCCATTTCCAAAACTAATTGGAGTGTACCGTATTACACCAACGAAGGATGTCGCTGATTAATGTCCCCAAGGAATCTTAACCTATTTTATATGAAAGCTTCAAGGCCAGAGTTTTGAAGTACAACCAGTAATATAAGCACTGTCATTTCTGGGTACAAAACCTGAGGGGTTTAAAAAGAGAATCGATTTTGAGAGCGCACCAAACCTCTTGTTTTTGAGAATTGGCATTCGATGCCCAGCCCGTTGAAGTCAATGAAAAGAACATTTTGTTCCCTCTAGTCAGGGAAGAATTTCACATCCCCAGATTTTAGCTTTGTCGCAGAAAGGACAACTGAAAGTAGGCAAAGCAGGCTGGATTGGAAAAAATCTAATAGTAATTACCTGGTAGGGTTTGTTCAAATTTAATTTGTAAAAAAACTCTAAAGTGATCATTTCAGAATGTCATCTGATCTCTCATATTCACCGCCTTCATCATATATCAGACAAGACAAACATCTATCTCTGCATTAATGATCTTTTATACAAATGAGTGTATCTTGTGCTAGCTCTAAAATAAATTCAGACCATGACCACTTGGTGACTATTATTAAAATGAAAAGCACATAAAAATGACTATCAAATCAGATATAATATTCCTTCGTCTTCACAAAGCAAGATAGAATGTACATAAGCAGTCACGAACTTCAGCTTCACTCGTATTCCCAGTTTTTCACTTAAAATTTCATCTCCTAGTACAGTCTTTTTATTGTCAAGCTGGCCCTAATGTAGCCTCTATTTAGCTCACCTCTATTTTAGCATTTGGGTAGAGATCAATAGTGCACTTTCCAAATAAGTCTCCCAATCAGTTTCGCTTTCAGCAAACTTCAGATTTTGAAGATGGAGTGTTAATGATTGTTTCTTATTTCTCCCCACCCCCTTACATCTTCCCCCGCCACCCTGACAGGGCAAACTCCCAGAAACATATTTCTCACTGTTGTGTTGCAACTGCTCAGCCTATCTGCTCCGCTTGGCAGCCGGGACCTGTGTGCTGTGAACGGCTGCTCATCGTTGCTTCAGAGGAGGTTAAGATGCCATTTGGTACAATTACAAACAAACAGAGCTGTTATAATTATATCTACTACAACATTTTGTGTCCAAAGGCCCAACGTACCAAAGCTGTTCAAGTACAGAACGTGGGCTGCCATTCTGTCTTCAGTATGTAAAGTATCACAAGGACGCAGAGCTAAACTAATTTCTTCAAATGACATAGATTGGAAAAATAAAATAAAATAAATTCTTACTGTACTTACACATAAAGCCAGTGTATATCACTTACAGGTGCGGGTTTTATTTAATTTAGTGCCATTTTATTACTCAACGTTTCAAAGATATCATGTATCCATTGCCTACTACTCTCTACTAGATGGAATTAGGTCCCCTAAACCTGTCACAGAATTTTCTGGCAAATTATAACAGGCGTTTCCATTAATATATGTATACATACACTTTTCACATGTATTCATGTTTAGAAATGCATCTGTGCTCAACTCCCAAGGAAAGCATAAAGCAAAAGCTCAGTATAACCCTAAAGGGAAATCCATGGGCTTTGGTAGGCTCTGTTTCTCATTTCTGTTTATTTTAAATACTATCATGAAGCAAGAGTGGAATACATGTTTGTTCCAGGGTAAAATGAAAATATATAGTTTACCTTCTGCTTTTATACAAATTGTTCATCTTATGATTGCTGTACACAACCCAAAACATTTATTAGAGCTTCAAGCAGAAGGACAAGAGTGTTATTGGTATCTGTCACAAACAAGCAATAAGGGGTAAAACTGTGACTAAATCACCAACTGATAGAGTTTTACCACCAGACTGAAAAATCCAGCTTATGTTTTGATAGGACTGATCAAATGTTCATTCCAAACAGAAAAAAAACTCCTTTAAAAACACTAATTTTGATTGACCAATACGAAGCCTGAACATACACGTTTTCAGGCCCCTTTGAGAACTGTATTTACCATCAGAAACACTATAATACAATAACAACATCTGACGAAAAGAAATTTACATTTTGGACTTGTGGCTCGTAAATGTTTAAAATTGAAACGGGAGGCCAGACTGTCTGCTTGAGCCCTGCTATTCAACTGGGTAGGCACTTCTGGAAATAGCCCCGCACATCAGCACCCACAAAGCAACTGCATCTTACTCCCTGGACCCCAACTCTGCAAAATCACAACACGTACGCTTGGAGGAACCCACCAGAAATCTTACCAGAAACTTGCTTCTTCAGCATATTTTGGCACATCTCATCCACGGTTTGAAGGGCTCCGTTACACCTCAACGCAAGTGTCATCAGCCCAAGCATTCAAAACAAGCATTTGGGACTTTCAAGTGAAGACCGTGCGTTAATTCCCAGAGCTTAGAAGTTAATATGGTTGAGTTGTTCATCTCATTGAGGACTCAGAGTCAGGGCCCTGAGAGCACCAAGAGGGTCAACGCACTTCAAGGGCCCCAACCAGCCTTACCTGGGAACCTCATCCCTGCCAAAGTGCTTAGGCTACAGGTTGCAAACACACAGGTACAAGTACGCAAGTACTGATATACGCTGTAGTTCTTGAAGATCTTGTTTTCCCCTGTAAAATCTTATGGTTTCCATTACTGCAAGCAGCACTGCCACAAGAGAATTTCTGTAAATACGTTCAATACTCCAGCAGGATTTATCTAAAGTACTGAGGAGGGCAATACACGCTCTCACCTTTTCAAGATTTGTGACTACAAAAGAGAACTTCATTTTTTTAAAATCCCAGAATGGACTCTAAGCTGGTGGCTATCAAGAATAATAACAACAACATGGATTTTTTTTTAAATAAAACCAAAACACCTAGACCGTGTCCTCCCTCGGAAAACAGAGTGCTCTCAACTGGATTAGCTCTAGGTGGCCAAGAGTTAGCTTTGACTGCAGGTAGCAGACCAGATGAAACGTTCTCATTCTCAGCACATGGTAGGACAGGACTGACAGCCCTGCAAACTGTAGATCATTCATCTCCTGGTGTGCCAACCAGTCTGGATGGCCTAACCCAGAAGCCTGTCTTTATGAAAGGCTTTGACCACCCTGACCTACGTGGGTTAGTGTAAAAATGAGAGTTATACGAGCCGAAATCAATGCACAAGCAATTAAAGCCATCATTTGGACCAGGAAGGAACAAACGCGTGTGAACATTTCACTGAGGTAGGTCTCAGCTGTCTCAGTGAGTGTTGTGAGGGCAGAGAGGCTCTGCAATTTCTCAGCTGCTATAACCACTATGCCCAAAGTGCTGTGTGAGACTCGCAAGTGTGCTACAACTCACGTCTGAGCTCCAATACTACCAGTGCAAAATGGTGTGGGCATAAAGTTCAAATGACCACTTTCCAGAATGAAACCTCTTTGTTCCTCCCTCTTTTTTTTTTTTTTTGTCAGAAGAAACAGCTGAAGTCTTTCCAAATCATTCCCTGCTACTGATCACGGCTTAAACCTCATAAGTTCAGTGGCAAGAAAGTAGAAAAAAAAAGAGTCACCCTGCAAAAAGCTCCCAGTGATTCTTGACGTTTTTCTGCCATCTTCCTTATGTTTCCACACTATCCACTCCTATTTCATGATTTCTCTGATCACAGAACTGGCATAAGGAGATCCTGGGAGAGGGATCAGAGTTCACCACTCACAGTTGCCCCCCATATTACAGTGTAAAGCTCCCTCAGCTGTTCCTATTTAATTACTTGTGATTCATAGCCCAAACCACAAATCCCCACTCCACTCCCTTTCTGTTTGGAGGATTAGAGCTTTCATGTGGCCATTGCAGGGATCTGGTACATCTCTCCATCAATCAAGCAGACAGTTTCATTCTGATGTAGGGCATAGGTTTAAACAGTTCATGTTAAAGAGATCTGTCTTTCAGGGACCCTGTGTTTCTTTTCTTTTTTATTCTCAGTAGGTACCAACTATCTTAAGGAAAAAGTTAATCCAAGACTAGTAAGGGAGAGCCTTGCATTAAGTTTGATAGAAAGAAAACTTGGCCTAGTAATAAAAATATGACTGGAAACCCAGAGACTTTAATTATAGACTTCATTTCTCATCTGACTGGGCAAGTTGTGTTAAATCCTATGAGCTCCAAGTGAAAACATTTTCCTCACTGCTCAATGCTCACAGTCCCCAGATTCCCAGATAAAAGACATCACGCGAGCTACAAAGGTCACCCAGTCATATGTTTTTCCATTTTGCTTTGCTGGCTTAACTTGTGAAAAACGCTCATTGATTCTTCTGTATGACATAACTGCAGGCATTAAACCTCCTGCACCACTGTGACATGTGCTGCAGTTCGCAGCTCTGAAGCTCTCGCCTTTAAATCGCAGCCGGGTTTATTTTTCCATTATATAATGCAGCAGGTATTTTGTGAAATGCACTCGGGATCAGTACTGACTTGGGTAAGCTGTCTTATTTTCTAAATAGAGTTGATTCTGCAGCGCATCGAACTCAGACGCAACTTAATTCACGCAACGGGCGAGAGGAAGAAGTATATACACAGCCTGGGTCTCCCAACAACTGAAAATAAAATGCACCTAGTAGGGATCCTGAGATCCAGGACATCAAAAAGATTTTGCCACAAAGAGGCATGAAACATAAGCTGCTCAAAAAGATCATTCCCCCCCACCCCCCGTTTTAAAAATGTTGCTTTGAGAGTTAACAAAAACTCCCGAAGGAAGCAGTCAGCAAATCCACAGAGATGGCACTTAAAAGATCCAAGTAACAAAACAACTGAAAAGTTTTAACAGGTCTCTAAGGCTGAACAATTTGTTCCCACCAGGAGATTTCACTGTGGAAGTCCATCTTATATTACAAGTGACAAAACACCAACAGAGCAAGTAATAAGTGTCTCTGAAATCAATCAAATGCAATTATTTTACTGCAGCTATATTTTTTATTGTCTTTTCTAAGATTACAATATTTTATTAGTGCTGCCAGCACCACAAACTTACTTTATACCACAATTTTGCCTCACAAAGCAACTCTGCAATTTTATTTTTTGGCCTTCTACTCTATTGCTATTTTGTGTTTTACACTTTTACTGTGTTACTGAATCACAGGAGCAGGCCCTGGAGGAAGCCACTTGGTTAATCCATTTTAGCCCTCTCTATCAAAGAAGATATGTCACTAAATTCTCCTCACTAATCTCAACTAATCTTTTCAAGTTATTTTAATTTCAGATTTATGCAGAGGAGTAGAACGAGCAAAGTATTTTGTTGCAAGAAGCAGCAGGAAAACAACCTCTTGCTGCAGCAATACTACACTGCCAGTTCTTATCAAAACGGATCTAAGGTCACAGAATGGTTTGGCTTGGAAAGGACCTTAAAAGATCTTCTGTTTCCAACCACCCTGTCACGAGCAGGGACATCTTCCACTGGACCAGGTTGCTCAAAGCCCCATCCAACCTGGCCTTGAACATTTCCTGTTCCAGTACCTCACCACACTCTGTGAAAAAACTTCACACACAGTGAAAAAACTTCTTCCTAAGATCTGATCTGATCTAAATCTGATCTAAATCTGCCTTCACATCTGATCGAACACACCTGATCTGTGAGAAGCTCCCATATGGGAGACAGGTCATGCATACAGAACGAGTAAATCTAATGATAAAGACCAAATACTTCTTCATCAGGTTGGTCTGCTCCCATTCCATCATTGCTCCTACAGAAGCAGCGAATGTTTTCCACAAGTTTGTGGATTGCAAGGTGATAGCTGATTTTCTGCTGTGCACACCAGTATCACCTCCAGGGACACCAGGGCGATTTCTGTTTTCTTTCCATACAAGTTTACTCTTAGGCAACATCTATTTCCCAACCTCATCCATATTCATCTGCCACTTCATGAATGACAAATAAACAAGAAAGGAACTCCCGAGAAGCCTGAAGTTACTTGTTAACAAATCTGTGAAAGCTGGCAGGAAGGCATCTACCAGTGGTTTCACAGAAGACCTTTCCCGAAAGCTAAGTAACAAGCCAAGCAAAAAAAGCTACTGCTGCACCACACATTGCTACACAGCTAGTACCCTTGGTTCCTTTAGTTTTTCCAGCTGATGCAGAAAACCTGAGCTGCTGCTGAGAACCCTGGGGGGGTCTCCAGCACCCAGATCTTGATTTGGGACCTGTCTACTCAGCTATAAATCAGTAACAGCTGAACTATAACAGAAGAAGGGACAAACAGGTCCTGGTACATCTAAAGAGATCTGGAAGTTTGTCTTCTGCACAAAGCTGTTTTCAGCTGGAGGTCAACTGCTTCAGGCTAGTCGGAGTTTTATTTCATGAGCATTAACTCCCTACCAATCACCATACAGCAGCACCAATGAACTACGAGTATTTTGAGTTGCCCTTTTAATCACTTCTCATCACTCATCATTAGTTGCTGGCTCCACTGCAAATTTCATCATCCATCCTGGACGATAAGCACACACTTCTGTTCTGCCAGTGCAGGACACCAAAGCAGTGACAATCTTTGTCTTCTCAAACCTAGAAAAAGGAAAGCATCATAACTGCTTCCTTTTTTTCCCCCCCCTCAGAAACCCTTTCACTTCATGATCCCCTGCAGCTTTTCTTGCACGTGCATTTATGCTAAATCAAATACTCTGAGTGACTCTGCTAAGCTGTACTCAACTGATCATGAAGAAAACCACACAATGGAAAATACCTTCAGCACATATCTAAACCCAGGCAAACTTTAGGCCTAATAAAAACATGCAACTATTCTTTATCAAATATATATCTCTCCAATATATATATATACACATGTATCATTCTTCTGACATTTCTACATTAGTTTCTTGGTTTGTTATTTGTTGGGATTTTTTTGCTTGTTTTGGGGGTGGGTTTGGGGGTTTTTTTTTGTGTGTGTGTCTGTGTGGAATGCTCCAGGTTTCCATCTCCAAAGATGAAAACAAACTGGTTTGATTACTTTCAGCAATTATTTAAGGCCATAGCCTCAAAGTGAAGCATCCTTACTTGCTTCTATCCCTAGATCCATCCATTCTTACACCTATTATCTGGCTTGGTTTTGTCCAGGAGAATGCTACTTTTTCTTTTAGAGTCAATTCTAATTAAGTCTGAAAAATGAACTTTAATATATAGACTGGGAAGCAGATAAAGATAATTGCCACTTTAGTTGCATGCGATTAGAACAATTCAAATTGCTTACAGCTAATTCATTCTCTTGACTTCCACTCTGTTTCACTAATCTTCTCAGAGTGTGCCATACCATGCGTAGAAAAGACCATCATGGGGTCCTAGATGCTAAGATAAAATCAGAATGTAATAAGAAATATTTAAATACAACATCTTAATTTTATAATCCCTTACCTTTATGTCAATTACATCTCTACAGATGGTTTCTTCACAGCCCTCTAAACTTCCATAATCCCTTTCCTCATACATAAATCCTTCCGCTCTGTTTGTCATGTAGATGCTCTAGGACACATGCTCTACAATTTTAGTACATCTTTCTTCAAAATAGAGTGAACTAAGTTGGGCAATAAATGTCAGATGAAGACAAAATGAGTTCTACAAAGTGACAGCATAACACTCCAAGACTTACAGCTCACTTTATGCAAGCCAGCATCTTATTAAACTTTATTACTGCTGCTCACTGGTCAAGGAACTTAAATAACATGTGTATTAATACACCTCAATCAATTTTTTCTTAGGCGTGTATGAACATATTTGAAGTTCTGTGAAATGAAGCCACAGATCATCCGTCACTGTCTCCTTTTAAGAGCTGGCTGCATCATCCTACAACTGTACAATGCAGCAACAAAAGACAAACCTTTGTGTGGATACAGAACTATTTCAAACAACAACAAAAGGAGCACACTTAACTACTGATTGATTCCCCTCTGCTACGTGTAATTATTCCCTCTCCTCACCAGCTTGCTCCAGTGAAAGAGCTGCTTATTTTATGCTTTTGAACACGTTTTCAGAAGGGTAAGGAAAGGACAACTTTGGGAAATTACAAGATCTTTGTTCCGCATGACAGAATTATGACAGAGTGTGAATTTGCATAAAGTTCACTTTCCTTCAGAGAAATTTAATTTCTCTGCAGAGGTTTATACGCCTTAGGAATTCAGAGGCTGGATTTGTTTGGCTTTGTGCAACACTCACCATCTGGCTTCTTGTGTCCCTTCCATAGAAAAGTTTACTTTCCTGTCAATTCTGTGTATTTGAAATGTTTTTAATCTTTCTTTTGAGATCTTAGAAATGGCTCCACAGAGTCTGGCACGTAGCAGCATTTAGAGAACTTTTGCTGAGTGAAAATTAGTCATTTATTGTGCTGTGTGCCAGCTGTACTTCTGCCTGTTGTGTCTGTTTTCCTAACTGCAGAGAGGCCATTGAATAAAAGAACACAAGCATGAAAAACCCCTCTGTTCTTCATACACTGTGGACTGCGAGTGGGCTTGGAGACCCACCAGGATCTTGCAGTCTCTTGCTTTCTACTATCTATTGAAAGGGTAAGGCGAACCTTCAACACAAAGAGTTGCTAAGGTGTCATTTGCATTTTTTGCCAGCGTTATCTACAAACACCCAAAATATAAACCCCAATTTCAAGTGTTTAAAATGTCTGCCTCCCTGTGATGGCAACTACTTATGCAGTTTGTAGCCTATTCCATCACAGTGGGGAGGAAAGACTTCTCCCTCATTTGAGGCCATTTTCCATTTCCCTTTTTTCTAACTAAATCTCTCTTCCCACTTTCTCAGCCTTTCCTTGCTACTGATCTTACTCTCCACTTACTCCATCTTTCCCATTTTTCTCACTCCAAAAATAAAGTAGGGAGAGGAGAGGAAAAGGAAGGAGGAAGGTGAATTGTGGAAAAAAAAAAATAAAAATGAGAAGATTGTTAGAAATGTGTCCATCTAAGAACAGTGAAGAGGTAGAGACAAAGCTGGCAGCAGAACAGCAAGGAAGTCGATGTGGCAATACTATCGGTAGGGGAAGGAAAGCACAGCACTGACAGGACAGGACAGAGGTCTGCACCCCGTGCTACATTCAGCAAACACACGTCTCACTTTTTCATCACTGCCTTGAAAATTATCCTTTCCTTCCCTTGCACTGACCAACGAAAAACACCTCACATGAAAATAACAGTGAAAGTAACACTGACACTACACCATGTTCTTGGAGTACACGGCTGTGTAACCCAGGAGGAGTGGTACGTTCACTTGCAGATAGCTCTGCAGGCTCTCCACGTGCCATCCCACAGGAGAGAGTGGCAGCAGGAGACAAAGCCCTGGCACAGTCATGCACCTGACAGAAACCTCTAAACAAGTGGTTTCACTCATCTGGAGAAGTAGACAACCTCCTTCAGGCTCCTGATCTCAAGCGACTCAAGCCTGTTGGCTGCCTGTGCCTGTTGAATATGAAACTCTCCCTCTGCGTGGGCAGAAAGGAAAGATTAGCAAAGAGTAGCTGGGGTAGTGCCCTCTGACTCACGCAGGGGGCACGCAGAGCTACGTTTGTGTGAAGCAGGTTACTGCAGTACCTGAGCTTTGAAGCTGCGCTTGTTTGTTTGTTCTTCAGCCGATCTTGAGTTCATCCTCATTTCTATGCTAACCTGACCTGTCACGGTGGCACGAACCAGTGCTGAGAATCCTCCCTCCTGCATGTCTGCGTGGCACTCCATGTTCTCCAGCCCCATTCCTGTCTTCGCTACAGGACATTTTTTTCTCCATAAGCAGAGTGAGACACATCAAATGTGATGGAAATAAGGGACCTTTGGCATCCACAGCTACACGTAGTCCAACACCGTACAGCCTGGGACGCTGACACAGGATTAGGCTGAGCCACGTTAGCTCCCAAGTGTTCTCATGACAAAAAAAAAGACAGCAAAAGACGATGGGCTACAACGCTGAGGAAGAGTCAACAAACACAAAGTGCCATACTCTACACGTAGTACAAAAAATTCTAGGTGCAAAGAAGGGCTTAAGCTTGCAGTTTATACCCATCTGCGCAATCTCAGACGTGTCAGCAGATGCTACTTTGGCAGCCATTAGTGACCATCCAAAGAAGTCTCTGCCCCAAGTCTTGCCCTGAATCCAACAAGTTTGTCGGGTGTCCCCAGGAGAACCTACATGAGCATCACCTGTGACACATCTGGATGAATTCTGGCCATTTCCCCGTGTCAGCTCTGCCAACCCAACTCGCAAATTTAAGAATAATTCAGCAAACAACCTATCAGCAGAAAAAACCATTGCAAGGGCTAGCTTGGCAAAGCAGGAAATGTTGACACTGACGCCCAGGTGCAGAGGAAGTGCTCAGGGAAAAACCAACCAACCAACCCTAAACAGTAGTCAGTGAGTTTCAGAGAGAAGCATTCAAAGCAAGACAATATTTGGCAGCCTACCCTGATACTTCTGTTTCATTTTAACAACATAAGGACACCAACTTTTTTAGGTAAAGCCTTGCCTTCTCAATGACTTCCCAGGATTTTTCCCAAGTTCTGTCACCAACACTGCCTCTGCTACAGCAAGGCACCCAAGAAGGTATGATACAAGTGACATGGACTACACAGCATGGGTTAGAAAAATATGGACCCTTTCAGGCTTCAGTGAAAACACAAACTACTTCAGCCAGTAGCTAACTCATTTCATACTTCTTTTATAGTCATTTTATATGTTTGCATTTATCACCAGCACGTTTTCTTTGCTCAAAATGCATATTGTCATTATTATTCCATACCTATTTTCACAAGGTTAACCCACCTAACAGGATATCAAACTAATCACCAGAAGGCACTTAGGAATATGAATATTCACAGCAAAATCTGGTGCACAGCCCAAATTGGGACCCTTTCTATCACTGGGAGATAAGTTATCAGGAGGCCAGTCAAAATAGAGGCTCCCTGTAGTCAGGATTCTTCTCATATGCTGGACTATATATCATTTATGCTCAACTTATACTTCCAGCTTGAGAGTAACTCACCGTATAATACATGCCCATGTTCAAGCATAGAAAGTAGAGCTCATGCAAACGATTTCCTGCTCCTTTGCCATCTCAGAGCAGATTTAATCACCACATGTAGGCAGCAGAAGTGATCTCGGAGAGATCAGGTAGCAGTTTGTTGGAAGGAGGGGTATAGCCAAGCTTCACCTCAACACTGTCTGTCTCTAAATAAAAAACTATTCCATGAAAGCTCCTTTCAAGAATAAATAAGATTCCATTTATCCATGCAGGAGGATATAAACACGCATATATGCATACACATCTAACATCAGACATTCCAGAAGTGTGGCAGGTATTAAGCATACAATACACACACACTCACAGAGAGCTCAGGACATCTCTGGAGCTGGTTTTCAGAAGCTCCTTGTGCGGGATCTTTTAGTTCTGCGTTGAAAGACTGCAAAAGCCAGCAGGGAGGGCAAGGTTTTGGAGGCTCCCTTGGCACTGGCTGTTAGCTGTGGCCAGTAAGCAACCACCCGTGGATAAAAACTGCCAGTGGAAGCAGCACTTTTGGAAAAACACATATCTGAACAGGAGCTAGGGCAGTATTCACGACACCTGACTGTGGGTACCGAATTTCTGTTTCCAAGTGTGACAGCTTTTCTTCCTGCATTACCACTGAATAGAAACAGCTCCTAAATAAGAAGGTTTAGATGTTAGAAAAAATTTAAATTAGATAGTGTGAATGCACTCCCTTCTATTCCATCTTCAGCTCTCTTCTCCTCCCAGAAAGTGTAACTTGAAATTTCTGTTAAAAACAGTGTCAGATGGACGTATTTCATATATATATATATATATATATGCACTTATAGAAGGCAGGGAGAGAGCTGTCTGTAATTCACCACTGCTTTGTTTAGTCTTGGGCACCAAAGCAGTGGATAAAATTACCCTGGCAGCCCTCAGGTACCATTGATCAGAGAAATGGTAAGTATATCCCCACTGGGCTGTGAAATTTCTGTAATTTTGGTGCCTCTTGGGTCTCTTCTCTCATACAAGTCAAGCAAGGAAAACATAAGTGTCAACAAGCTCCTGCGTATTACCTGCTCCTTTTTCACTTACTCCCTTTTTGGGTTTGTGTAACTGGAAGAAGTTACCATTATACAGTCCCACACTTCCCTAACAAGGTCCATGTTTAACTTCCATTCTCAACATGGGTTTTGACAACATCTGGGGCACACACAAGGATGCCTCATTTAAATTCTGAGAAGTATTAGCATGATCCTAGCACTGGATATCACATCTCTGCTTGGTACAACCCAATTGCAGCTTCACTTTCTTGTAGTTATGTTAAGCCTTACACAAATCAGCAACATTACTTGATAGATATTTCTTACCTTTTTTCCCCAAAACAGTTTCTTCTCCCCTGTTTCTCTTCATGGAAAAAATGCTACAGAATAGCAACTCTGTTGACCTTCTTATGCCACTGGGTAGCATTCAACTGAAAATTGTATTCCTCTTACCAAAAAAACTGTAGAATTGCTTTCAGTTAAGACGGCACAGTTGGTTGTTTCCTTTAGATTTTTAGACCTGGGTTTACAGAATAACACTGCGTTTCTGTAGAAATAATACCGGTTTTGTCTTTATTAAACTCATGGAAATCTGGCTCTGAACTTGTGTGTTTATTTCTTTATTTAACTTAACAGCTGTGAAAAGATACCTGTCTATTTGGCCACCAAAGCTAGACAGTAAAGCAGTACAAGTGCCATACCCCTGAGCCGAAGATAACATGCTCAAGTAGACACTTCTGTTACTGCACCCTGATTTTCCCTGTGCCAAGGCAACCAACAGCATTAAACCCTTCTGGGGCTGAGACATGTGTCTGTGGGCACCCAGACTGCAGTGAGCTCAGGCAGCTATTCTGTGTATCAAAGGACTAGATTTTTCTCGGGAACCGAAACAATATCTTTAGGACAACTGAATCTGTTGCCTACTGAAATGGGGGCAAAAATGGAAAATAAAACCACCCTACACTGTTTAAATGATTCCTTTCCATTTTACAAACTAGATTCCCAAGTTTCTGAGGTTTAGATTTGCAAACACAGAAAGAAACAAGTCTCCAGAGCCACCAGCTTTCCCTTCCCAGTTCAGCCAGTCCCCTCACTGTTAATTCAAGCCAGGTATCTGACATTAGAGTGTCAGAGAGAGAGACGTGGTAAAAAATTATCTTCACATCATCAGATATCCATGCAGCTGGACTAGATGATCACTGTAGGTACTTTCCAGCTGGAACTATTCTATTCTATATCTGGATTTCCAGCTAAAATAATATTTTCTTCATAGACTAGAGATCTTGGAAGAATAATAATGTAAATTTTAACAAACTGTGAACACCTTACCATACATTCCAGCACAACTGTAGGCAACAAATAACTCTCCAAGTATGATTTAAAATCTTGGACCAATCCAGATTCCCAAACAGAGTCTGACAAACGAGCCCACGAGCAGAGAACGCAAATGCCAATAGCTGGGCACTCCAAATGTCTCCTCCTCATTGCTTTGAGCTGTGCAGTAAAGGCAGACGAGTGCAGGCCTTTCATGCCTCTAGCAATATGAAATGACATTTTAAACCCAGTAACACCTTCCTATCCATCTGTTCGTTACTCAGGTGAGTCCTGTGGCAGTTGTGCTAACTCCACAAATGCCTGGAAAGCTCCCAGCTTACAGAGAGATTTTTGTCTTGAACTAACCCTCATCAATACGTGCTTTAGGGATAGGCATGCCACTCTGATGTAAGCTTACCTTTCCATCCTAATTAAAGGGAAGGGAGGGAGTGCTGGGCATTGCTGGCTCCTTGAGGGCTCTGGGGGGTTAGTCCTTACCTGTCTGTAGCTCAGAGACCTCGTGCATAGCTGATGGGTTTTTTGAACACAGCAGATTGAGCAGAGAAGCCAAAAGAGAGAAGAATTTAACTGTAAGCACTTCTTCACTTGAACCTTGGTATTTTAAACAATGCCTGACGGTATTAAACCTCCATATACATGCTTGTTCTATAAGCAGAGCAATTATCTTTGATTTTTATACACAGCCACATGGGAAAAATAATAAAAAAGGAACCATATCTTGTTTCCTTTTTTCATGTCTATCACACACAATGCAACAGTCTGGAAATAAAAACCACATGAAAAATCTAAGGAAAAAATACTTAAAAGGATACTATTTTACTTTTTAAAATAGTACTATTTTCACTTTTAAATCCCATCATACAAATCTTTTTGAGGATTCTTCAGGAACCTCAGATGTTTCCTAATAGTTAACTTTGTACTTAAAAACCTGTAAGAAGCAGCAGCACCATAGCACTGCAGTGTTCTCCAACATACAGAATTCGTTCCAGAAATAGTGTAGATACCCACTTAGGATACAAACCTACCCACCAACAGCACACACAAAAAACCCCAAACCAAAACAAACAACCCCCAAACCCACAGCAACAACAACAACAAGTTTCGACTCCATTTCATGTGAACTATCATCAGTTACTTCATCACTTGCTCAGTGAGACACCAAGGAAGCCCTCCAGCTCAGTGGACATGGCCACCATATGCAGCATCAAGGCACCTTTAGGGCACAAAGGACAAAAAGAACCCCTCTGTAGTTCTGTTACCATCACCTCTGAAACAAACTAGCAGATGGGAAACATAGCAGTCTCTCCTTCACTGAACCAGTCGCTGCTGCGCTATTGGAAGTCCTCTAATCAGATTTTGTTCATATTCTTTCCAGGACTGCTGAGTTGTGTCAGCAAAAAGCGTTCAGAAAACACTAACGTGCAGAATTTTGCAGTCAATTTGGTGTTTTCATTTGAACTACTTTTGCAACCCGTGTACCTCCTTCCAGAATGCAAAAAAAAAAAACCCACCATAATCACTAACCTTGAAAATAAACTTGCTGCATTTGAAAGTAACACGAGAACTTCTGAGGCACAGAACGGGTAAACAATCCCTTAAATATTTTGGGCTTACATTTTCTTTAAAACAGAGAGAGATGGACATCTGCTTTATATGGTAAGGAACAACAAAGATGTTAGCTACGTAAAAAAGAAAAGCACCATTTCTCTCTTTTTCCTACTTAATACTGAAAATTAAGAAAAGAAAGATGATTTTTCTAGTGTATAACGTGAGAAAAGTAGGATTTAATTTTTTTTTCCCATTTAGTTTTTATTCTTACATTCTTCACAGGTATGTCCTTCCTCTCTTGACACAATATGCTACTGATGTTGCATGCGGTTCACATCATCTGACAGACGCTGCAGGGTTTAAATGTTCTTATCAATATATGTTTTTGTGGCATCAGCTTCTAATCCTTGGAGGTTTTGCTACCTCATGAGCAATACTTCTATAAGCAAAGGCATGCGTTGGTATCTAAATCACTGCAATCTCAATGAACAAAAGGATAATGCCACTTCTGCCATGAGGAAGACCTAAAAGCATTTAAGTAAAATCTCTCATTGTATTCACACCAGAAAAAGCCTTGCAATAAATAAAAGACAGGTTTCATTTACAAAAACAAGTTCCTGGTACGTAACTTCCAGAATCTCTCAAATAGGATGGTGTAAATACATAGAGCCTGTGAGTTCCTTTCCCCTGCTTTCTGCCGTTCTCTGGAATATTTATGTTGTATGAGCTGGAGCCTTCTCAGCTGCTAACTACATCTGGAGGAAATATATGGCAGCAAGAAATTCCCATGCCGTTCTCTCTTTTCCCATCTCCCCACCTGGCACAGTCTTCTTTGTACACCTAAAGTATCATTAATATCTAGGATGGTTGCTAATCTCCTGTCAAGCAGCTTCTGGGAATTACTTGATAGTTAGGAGGAGGAGAAGTTGTAAAGAGCTACTTGTCTTCCACACGCCTTCTGATCCAGGCTGATTCCCCATAGGAAATTACACCTAGCAGACCATCTAATTGGAAAGTCTCTCCAAATATAATACGGTATAATACAATTTAATATTGTAATAGTAACTGGCAGCAAGTGAAATTAGCTGCTGCCAATTTGGCAGAGTCCCTGCTTGCCCCGTGAGCAGCTCAACACGGAGGAAGAGTTTGGGCTGCTTTGACAGCATTGCTGCCCCCTGAGATGTGGTCTAGAGGTCTTGGACCAGTTAGAAATGCTCGGAGCTAAAACCCGGAGCCCACTCCCTACAGGGAGAAGGGAAACAGTTCCAAGGGTCAGGCAAGACACGTTAAACAGAACTCCACAAAACCTTAGCCTTTGAACTTGGTCGTGTCGGGGGACAACATGTACAAGCTGACCACAGCCACGCACAATGTCAGCTGCCAAAGGCCAAGAACAGGAAGGCTTCAGTCACTTGCTGGCAAAATAAAATGTACAGACATTAAACAGTAAAACCAAATAATATTGGGAAGTTAACCTAGATTGATTACAAAGCATAGAAGTAGACTAATCTGTTTTGCATAAAAGCTGCATGAGAAGGCTCCGCATCCATCCCCAGAAAAGGAATGGGTGGGTTTTCTTGATTTATTCATTTTCCATGCATCATTTCAGAAAGTGCTGCAAAACCACAGCCAAGCCAATGCCACTGGTTAACCACGTCTACGCGGACGTTAGGAGATAAAATGATTCCAACATCCATCTCTTTTTCCAGTTTCTTGCTGCAAAACACAGCAATAAATTGCAGACGGTTCACCACAAGGCTAAGATGTAATGCTGTAAAAACTTGTAGAAAGCTTCAGTACCAAATTTAACTCCAGTGATTGCCTGTACCGCAGGGTCCTCGTGCTGTGGCAGGAGATGGCTTTGCTGAACAGCGGCAGCAAATCAATTAAAAGTTGCAGTAAATAGCACAATCCCTTAAAAGCATTCTCAGTACAAACGCAGTAACGCTCAATGTTGTATTTAGGAATGGGATATAGATGTATATATAACTTACAATTGCATTTGCAATGCTTCAAGCTTTGCTGAAGGATAAAACATAACTGAATAGTAATTATAGCTGAGGAGGTTTAAGGAAGTTTCACGGAGGATTTGTTATAAGCGCATTTAAAATACAGAGCAGCTGCACTGGCGCAATATTAAAACTCTCTGCTATTCTGCATGAAGCTCCCAACACTAACCAAAACGCATCCTTTGGTACGTGGTGAAATCTCATTTGTCCGTCCAACAGTCCACAGCCCTTGTCAATGGGGGTTTGTGGTCAGTAGTAGGAGCTTCACAGGGATGTCTGCCACGACGAAGCCTCTGAGGAGGCAGATAGAAGTTGGGGAGCACGAGTGTGAGATGTACACATGGGGCAAGGGCCAGCTCCTGGCTTCAGTGCACCAGCAGTGAGGCACAACATCCTCTTCTTGAACAGAAAATGTCACATTAGCTACCCTGGGTCCAAGGAAAGCCAGTGCTGACCCACATGTGAAATACTAACACAGATAATCTGGAATTATTATATATTTTGCAAATTAAGGCAAAAATATAAGTACGGGTGATATTTGCAGTTGGGATGGTCAAAGACTACTCATCTCATTAATGGAGATGGTTTATAAACCTTGGGAAACAATGGAAATCAATAGAATCAAAGCAATCATGGCATTTCCAGAGACAAGTCTTTGAGTCGCAGGTAGTTACATCTCAGCACTCACAAAACGCACGCTAAACCCCTACAAACACTCCTAAAAACAACTCACACTTTACAACCCGTGCTAACGCAGGAACCCAGCTCGTAGCTAGCAAAAGCGTGCCATTTGCCCTCGAGTCTGCTGCAAAGGAGCCTGACTGAAAAGATGAAAAGAACTCGGGATAAAGTTCCATCACCTCTCATCTAGATTTAGAAAATTATGGCCAGCGAGTAATCACGGAATGAGTCATATTCCCCTTTAGCAGAGGGCTGCTCCTACAAGTACAGAAACAATAAGGCCTATTGGCAATGTCAGCTGCTCAGCAGAGAGTCCCACACAGTGTCCCTCTGGGTCTTGCTTTCTACAAACAGCGAGCATGTTCCCGTGATATTCTCCAGAGATCTCAGGCAGGACCAGGAGCAGATACACTAAACGCTATGGCAGCCTGCCTGCTGATTCCTCTCTTACTGAATGACTTCAGAAAACAATAAAAGACACTTCCCCCTTTCTCACGAGCATCAGCCCCGCTGGAGTTTAATGCGTTCGTCTTTTCATGCACTAGAAAGTGCTTCAGGAGAACAGATGTGGACAACTCAGAATTAAACAGAGAAGGGGAGGGAACAGAGAGAAATGGCCGCGGGCTAACACACACATGTGAGCATAAACACCTATATATTTTATAACCTCAGTACATCACACTTTGTCAGCTATTCTTTTAAGGTTTTGGTGGCATCACCGGCAATGACAACGACCACTGTGTTTTCCTACTGGATTCATTTTTGAATTGAATATGTCTTTTCTACAGGAGAGCGGGCAATTGGAAGACACACACAATTCCAGTAGGCTGCAAGAGAAACCATTTCTTTGTGTACATTTTTTTTGTGTATACCAAGACCAGCAGAGCCCCAAGAACAACTGGAGCCTTTGTGTACAGCTATACTACACATAAATACACGCCCTTTTTAGGTGATTTTTCTGTGACAGAAAATTAGATGGCACGCTTAACCATTTTAGCTTAACAGCTTCTTTTCATCTCCTTACCTAACTACCAAGGATATTCTCCAAGGGCACCATGTTGAAGATTATGTCACTTGGAAAGGATTTTAGTGTAGAGGCTAATTCATTAAAATTGAGAGCTCCTAGCTGTGCTTCTAAAAGGCCATCTCATATCATGTCTACGCATGAAAAATATGCTCCAGCATTAACTAGCAGAGAATTAGAAGCAGCAAAATCAGTAGGCAAGCAAGACTGAGGTGGGACAGCAAGCCAGTAGCTTTTTTTTCTTTAAGAAAAAAGGCAAGAAATAGATACATTTGTGAAGGGCTTTTTTGAGCAAAACTCAGTAAAACAGTGAGACATACATACTGTAGCAAGGCTATCATCTTCCTCATCCTAGGAAAATATATATTAGATACACCCAACTTGCATGCTAATTGTTATGTCTGCCACTGTAACCTCATGCTTGCCTCCTGTTCCTCAACACAGTGCTAACCATGGTGGCTGTTGTTCCCTTTTTTTGTTGCTCAGGTTGACATTTGGCACCACCTCCTCAGTAATGAAATAAAGCCACCACCAGCTTTCTCCTTCCTCTGACAGCTTTGTCCTGGGGCTTTCCAAAACACCTATAAGGGTTCCCCAAGTGTCACCCCATCACCTTTCACGTCAAGAGCAACAAAGGTCTCAAAATGAACCATGGGGGGAAGACAAGGACACCTGCAGGAACAGCTCTAGAGTGAACCCCGAACAACAAAATCTTTTACAGCAAATAAAATTTTATCCTTATGTAAAGGCTTTCTGCAAACTGAAGAGAGAGTAAACAGAAAAAAAAGCCAACTGCATTGCTTTCTGCTTTGACCTCTGTGCCCATTTCTTGTAGAAACAGACACTCTACGCAATTCCAAAACCTTATAAAATATTGAGTAAAAATTAATTAAATACGTCAACTGAGGACATGAACGGCCATGTATTCTGTGTGCAAACCAGAACGAGCACATCCAAATTATGTCAAACCCCACATACTCTAGGCATTCAAATAATTTCAATACATAATTATCAAATTCGTCATGCTAAGTACATTATAATCCCCATTTTATTGAAATTCATAAAAAAAACAAAGCAGCCACGTTTCTGTGCCACGATGTAAAATTATACAGGTTAGTTCTTGTTTTCTCTTTAGCATTTCATTCTGGAAATAAACTGAGATTCTACAGTTGGGTGATTTAATGCAACAGACTTTTTCACATCTTTAAACTGTCATATAGTTTAAAGAGATCAGAGTCCTAGAGGTAAACCTTTCCTAGGCACTTACAATTATTAGCTTATCACTTCTTAGGACCTCCAAATCCATACCTTTCACAAACATGCTTTGAAACAAAAGCAATACCCTCCTCTTTCCTTTTCAAATTTTAAAGTGAGGCTTCAAAAAAACCCTTTTGTTCTGCTCAAAAAGAAATCAAAGCAAATAAGGAGAAGTGTGTAGGTCTTGCGATCCTGTTATCAGGACTGAATTCGTTAATTTGATGAATTGTCACAGGCTATAAAGTGCAGAACAAGTCTGTAAGAGGAGTTCTGGAGTTTCCAACTTCCAACTGCTTACTTTGAAACTCCATAGTCAGCAGTAAACTTTCAAGCCAGAAAGCTAGAACTCCCATTTTTTGCTTTTATAGCCAAAGGAGAAGATACAGATGCTATTAGACGAGGCTACTTTTCTTGACATCCAGTCTCCCTTAAAAACCCAAGAGAAATTATATTTCCCATATTATCCTAAAAAGTCAAGATCCCAACCCCTCTTGTAACCATATAATTCCAGACAATGGCATTATGTGAGGTCCTAAACGTATGCCTGCTTTCAGGATCAGGATCGCACAAGTAGGAAAATTTACATTTATTTTGGTATACTAACACTGATAAGAGTGCAAGAAATGGTGATTACATTGAGCTAACACGTCACGTTGACAACTCTACATATTTTGAGTCATTTACCTAAATAACTAAAGAAGGTCACACAGTCCACATCAGTCAAGAATTTGCCCCCAAAATATCCAGGGACCTCAGATCCTGCCAGTCTCCATTTCCCACCCATCCACGGACAATCTTCTAAACAACTCTAGTTGATTCACACCTACACTGAGAACAAATATTTGACCACTTCATCTACAGACAGGTAACTTCTGGTAAAAACAACGCACATTTCTCCTTTCCTTCCTTTTCTTTGATCATCACCATGACCCATCCATCTTTAATATGATCTTCTTGAAAAGAATACCTTGATCAAAAGTGCTCCTAGAACCTCTTTATCCATTCTAGAGTAACCAAAGTGAGTCTGCTTTTACTTCTTTTCCTTTATCAGCTGTCTAGGGCAGGAGTGCATACTACCCGTTGCTACCATCAGCAACCCTCAAAAACCACGAGCACCCATTTTTCTGCATGTACACACACTTTAGCCACCCTATCTCACTAGTAATCCACAAATACCCAAAACTGCAGCATTATTTGCATTGCCAAGAGGCGAAATTCCCTCGCTGCCACCTTCTTCATGAGCAAAATTGAGATGCAGAGATTAAGTACTACAAGCTTCAGGTCCTGCAGGGAGATTTTGGTGCACCCATAACACACCGTGGCACTGCTACGCAGCACCTGTACAGCTCCAACTGTGCTAAAGGTGCTTGCCTGACTCCCCCAGGAAAAATTAGAGCTGGGGTTCGCTGCTTTTCCTGAGCTCAAGAGTGTCTCCTGGGATTTGATGTCAAAGATAACAAGTAACAGCCACCTGAAAACAGGAGAAAAAAGGGGAAGTATAAACTCATCTTTAGAAAAATAATTAAGGTCATGAGACCTAAATGTTGTTTTCCAGTAAGTGGCAATTTGCACATTGGTGATACAATGGTGCAGGCATTGAACCACGTGAAGAATGGGCCTTCAGGGCACCTCTTTTCTGCCTGTCTTCCGATGGAAATCAATGTGATATATATACACACACTGCACAAGCTGAATTTCATCCTCCATTTTGTGAGGTAAATGGGCAGTAGCAAATACTTTCCTCATCGACTGCATCTCACCTTCTTTTTTTCATTTGTTAGAAAAGGAGGACGGTTGCATGTTTCAGCCCTGTAGAACATTGTGCCCCCACAAAGATACAAGAACTAGGTGTAAGCAGCCTGAATCTCTACACATCTGGAGCCTTCCTTCTGCTCGAGTAAAGAGAAACAAGCAAAATAAGATTGAACTGCATTATCTGCGGCGTGGCACATAGAGCAATGTGAGATTATCGCTTTAGAACCCTATTTCTGTCAGCTTTATCTGAACTTACTTGTTTATACATCGGCTTCTACGTACAGTGCTTGAGAATGGCTGCATGAAAAATGATTTAATGTGCAAGCATTATTAATAGTATCTGGAGAAGGTTCATTTTGCCTTAAAGAGGAGTTAAATGTGTGTCAGACTCTGGGGGATTCTGATCTTAATCCAGCAAAGCATCTTAAGAAGTTGAAGCCTCTCATAGGCTGAAAACCGAGCGTACGTGAAAATGTTTTGCCAGGCTGCAGCTTTTAATAGCTCTACATATGCTTATAATTAATGCTCTGTGGCTATTTTTCATTATTGGATTTTTTGTGAAAACTGCGGGAGACTTGACAGACCTGTCACAGTCTGCAGTCACTCAGCTAAAACTAAGGATGCCCATATTAGTGACACTTAAGGCCATTTGAGTCTGGTAACCGAAGAAACCCGAGCAGTAAAGGAGATAATTTTACAGTGCCTGCTTAACAAACAACATGTAGTCCTGGTGGTGATCAGAATAGGTAACTGAAGCCGCAAAGTCACCTTGCTAAAGAGCTGGATGCTACCCAGTATTAAAACTGCCTGGGTTTTCAATTTAGCGGGTGATCACCGAAGGCATTTGTCCTTTCAAGTTTTCTGCAAGTTGGACTTGCTGCTTCCAGGTGCCCTGAAACAGGAGCCCAGACAGGACAAGCGTCACGGGCCCCTGTCTTCCCTGCAGGAGGGGGAGAGCTTGGGGCAGACCAAGAGACTGGCTCCCACTCATCAGAAACTCATTTTTCCCTTTCTTTTTTTTTTTTTAATGTTTCAATTAAGTAAATACTAGGTTGCTTGCTTTTTCTTCAAGAGGCACGAAGCAAAAAATGTGTTGCCTCCTTTCGTTACTAGCCCTCTCATGAGAAGGCAGCTTGACTTCCAGCTCCTTCCAGGGGTAATTGAATCTTACACTAATTAAACATCAAACAATCCACACAAAATCCTTTACCAGGAGCCACCACGCTGCAAACAAAAAGGCAGGATGGTCAAACTGGGATCACGTTAAAAGCAGAGGGGAAATGGGGACCCACGGCCTGGATGGAGGCATCAGGTCTGCTGGAGGCTTCTGTACATGCCGAGTTCCTTTCCTGGGGTGATCACAGACTCAAGTCAGATATTCTGCTGCCCTAATATTAAGAAGCAGGAATAGAAAGAAATCTTATTTCACAACTATAACGAGGAGCTCCCGGAAGCTAATACTAACACTCTTAGATGGGATGCACAAACACACATTCTCCCCCCCCAAAATTTCCATTTCACTGAGATCAAATTATATGATTGCAGTACCTGTACAGCAACCTTAGTGAAGTCAGGTGTAAATCAGAGTTTCTGCTGGTGGGGTTACCTAGAGGAGGGTATTCCCAGCCTCAGGAACTCCGACCCTCTGCAGCCACCGCTGACAAAAGACACCGGCTCCACTAGTATAACTCATCCCAAGGAAATATTTTCTCGGCCTAGTGCTTGGATTCCAGGCCATTACTCAGGACAACTTACAGCGAGGCACGAGGTTATGGAAAAATCGCGAGCCCGTATACTTTAACCTTACACGTCTGAGCAGAAATTAGTGTTTTACTGCCCACATATACGCAGGGAACGTCCAAAAGTGATAAAAGGTGCACATCTCTGTTTACACCTCACTCCCCAAAGTCCACTCAAAACCACAGCTAAACACTGCACTGAGGTACCCCCAGGGAAAACAGGTACCTGCTCAGCCCCCGTGGGGTTTGCTTCTCACAAGCACAAAAAGAGCCTTTCACTTTGCAGAGCCGAGGCAGAAAAAACAGTACCAGGGTGGGATGCCAGTCATCTTCCGGTGAAGGAAGCTTATTTTCAAGTGCTCTAGCTTACGTAGGCACTCGGGAATCAAAGAAAGGAGTCAGAATAAACACAATCTGACTGAAAAACTAAACCAAAAACTTTGCATACATGGGGCAAATATATTTAACAGATAAACACTTCAGATACGTGGTCACGCATAAACCCCCTCCAAGACTCTGTTTCATCTTTCGGTCCTCATAGGCCTTTTACCAGGGCTTCAATCTCACATTAATACCAAATCTAACAACTTTGTTGTTTTAAAAACAGCTGCTTGGTGCCAAACAGCTAGAGCTGTCCAGTTCTCTAAGGAAAAAAGACGTCTCAATAATCAGTCAACTCTGATCTCCCTCTTATTGACATGCAGGAAAAGAAGTCCTTGCTTTTAATAATAGGACTTCCTTTCATGCAAAGATAGTGGAAGCTTTCAAAGGATAAATAATTCATCATCTTCCAAGCTCTGAGAATAAATTTGTTCCTTTTCTGGTTTACTTTCCTTCAAGATATGACATCTTAGGAAAGCAAGGGGAAGGAGACTGCTCTTTGCTTCTAAGGATATAAACAGGCTCAATGTTTCATTCCCCACTGCAACAAAACTATAAGATCAATAGACAAGCCCTGAAAAGCTTTTCCCACCAGGCAGAGACTCTGCCATCTAAATAGTCTCTCAAAAGATACAATCTCACAAACAGCAACAACAAAGAAACATCTGACGCATAGCTAGGGAGCATGCTCGGAATAATCTCACATGGGGACACGACTCCACAATAAGACAACAAATTAATTAAGCTTGATCATATCAATGACTGGTGACCTATAGTTCTGTCTCCATTCTTTGCGGTTTTATCTAAACTCCAAGGGGATACAGGAAAGTTGTTTTACTTATTGTGACATTTTTTGTAAACAAGGAAAAAAAAAAATCTGTAGACCAGGTTGAATAAAAAAAAGAAAAAAAGAAAAAAGTAACATACTCTATCTGGCAAGCTGGGCTGTGTTTATATAGGTCTAAAGCAGCAACAACCCAAAAACATGAACAGAAAAATCACCATTTTTCACCAGTGACAGACAGCACCAGCAGGGTAAGAGTTTGTGCCCAAAACTCAGGGGGCCTTTTCTCATGCATGGGAGTCACTCCGTTCCTGGCACAACCACATTTGGCAAAGGATGGAAAAATCAGCTTAGAGATGATTCTCATGGCTCCTGTTTGTAGCACAGCAGGAATCACCTTGTATTAGATTTATTCACGAATCACTAAAAGTAGATGTAAAAACATGAAAGCTGCCATCTGGTCAGTTCAAAGCCAGATCCATCCCAGGAAAGCACTTCTCACGAGGAAGGAGGAGATCCCTGAGGATGGTGTGTGAGCAGGAACACCAGAACAAGCATTCCCAGCCACCCCAGCAGGATTATTCCCCAATACACACTTACTAATCTTGGTCCGGTCACAGTTTACATTTATGAAAGAATGGAGCTTCCAGGACTTACTTTTAAAAGCTCCCCCAGCATTATGCAGACAGGTCACTGCCAGCAGCAATATAGGATTGGGTACAGGATGCCGAATGCAAACACCGTTCTGCAGATGACAGGGTAATATTTTCTAATGATCATCTTGAACAATGTATCCCTCTTCAGAACGCTGAAAGTGCATTAATATGAATGATTTGCTGACCAAAGAGGGGAACAGCGCCATTTGAAACTTACAGCTGCCTAGTACAAAGTGATGTTGGGGAGGGTGGAGGATAAAAATTGCTATGTATGTCATTAATTTATACCTCAGCACTGTGGATTAATTATTTCCAGAAATACTGACAAGGGAAGCCATGAAAAAAAAAATACATTAAAAAAAAAAAATTCACTGCCAGACATTTTTTTTTAATGGCTGTTATTGTCAGCACTGCTAATCCAGTTAAGAGTCTGCTAAAATGATTAAAGAAATGCAAGATAAGGCTTCCAGAAACATAGTCTACCCTATAAACCAGTTTGCTGCTTCAAGCCCAAATCCATCAGTGTGCTGGTATCCATGAAACTGCAGCTTTACAGACGAGGTGTTATGAAAAAAAACCCAAGAAAAAAAACCAGTTGATTGCAAACACTTTGCATGGCAGCTACTATCACGCTGCTGAGAGGCACTGAAAGTTAAGGCAAGAGAGGAGAGATCATTTACAGAGACAACCCTTATTGCTATGGATGTCAATTTATCTGTAAGTGCTGGGAGCAGAGATTCAGAGCCATTATTGAAATGCACTCAACGCCTCTCTTCACAGGAACTGCAGTTCCAAAATACAGAGGGCTTGCTCATTCTAAGGTCTTACATTCACCATTTGTGTCTACTTGTGGGTGGAGGAAGAGGAGGCAGATGCCTTCCCCTGCTACATCCTGTTCATCCCTTGTCTCTCTGTTGATTTTACTCCCACCAGAGCAGCAAAGGTGAGATAAGAATCCAGCAACACTGAATTGAGCCCCTGGGCTCAGCAAACCATACACATCATTGATCTGGTACCGTGGTGGGTGTTCAGCACCATCCACTACAATAACCTTCATGTATAGATATGGAAAGATAAACACAATTTCCCATATTCTTTTTCCAACTTCTCTTTATGCTCTGATACAAAAATACACACTATCACACGTCACATGTAATGCAAACTCATCTGAGAAAAAACATTTGTCCCATTTCAGCATCAGTCATAAAGGAGAGCTCAAATAGCTGCTACACACCATGCTAGGAGGAAAACTGGTGCAAGCAGCACTACTCCAGCAAAGATTTTTCTGCCTGATCACTGTTACACTCCGAGGAGAAAAGAGGCTCTCAGGGACAGGAACAGGCTGTGCACCCAGTACACAAGTGCTACAGGGAGTGAGGGAGGGAGCCGGAGCTTTGGTCCTGTTAACCAGTGTTGCAGCAGGAAAAAAAATCTCATCTCAGCCAACTCCACAGCGTGAGGACTGAAATAAAAGTAGGACTCAAACTGACTATACCAGAACTAGTTCAGGTCATTCTATCCTTACAATATCCATTAAAATGTGAGTGTACTAAAAGAGACTGGCTTTTCAGTGCCTCACTGATGGAGTCAAACAGCCTAAGCCTATATATTTTACTTATATATATGCATATATTTCTTAGTCAGTATATATGTTTTAAAGCAATTTGGCACATACATTTAATTAAAATCCAAAGCGATTCTGTCAAAGAAATTCAGCCCCATTAGCTTTCCTACTGCAAGCAAGCTGGCATAACCCACCCTGAAGTGCAGGTCATCCAGCACACCGCTGACCCCACAGCCTTCAGGCATCACTCTCCCCAGCATGGCTTTAATGTATGTACCAACATATGAGGGCCCAGGGGAGCAAGTGCCTTTTTCTCAGGCTGAAAGTGGAACCCGTTTCTTAAAAAGTGAGCTACACAACCAAACGAGTCACACTGCTGTGCACGCAGTTTTCCAGCCCAGTTTTCCAGGTCAAGCCTTCTCTCCCCACTTTGGTTGGTGAATCTGTGTCAGCCAGAGATCTGGAGCCAGAAGGTCGGTGTCAGGACAAGCTGCCAGAGAGGATACAAGCTACAGGCAAAATGCCACCAAAGTTTATTCATTTTAGGCAAGAGGACTAATGCTGACAGCAGCACAGTTTTACCATACCCTCGCCATGTAGAAGACATGCCATTGTAAGCTGAACACTGCAAGAGATCTGACCTGAGCAGAGAAGTGCAGTAATTCATGAGAAATTAATTTCACCGGATGACTGGAAAGACCTTTCCCTTCCCAAAGCGTGTGTGCTTTGTTAGGTCACTAGGGTTCAGCTAATTAGAGCAGTTTCCTGCTCTTCCAGAATTGAACATATCAAACAAAAATGGTTAGAAGAAAGACATTTTCATGCAGATATTAGCTTCAACCTCTCAACATAAAGTTGTCCCACATTCAAATGGCTCACAAAAAAAACCTAGGAAAAATCGGAACATGGATAACCAAGTCTGCAAGACATAAGTCTTGGATACTCTGCACATGCTGACTTACTGTTTCCACACAGGGGCTTTAGCAGCTCCTGGTTCAGTGTATTTTTCAGGATTTTGGATGTCCAACAGCTCAGCATCTCAGAGAAATGGCCACTGTCCTTTGCGCAGTGAGCGCGACCGCAGCGAGTGCATCCTGGGCTTGCACTGCGTGCACTACAGAGTCTGGCTACGTGGCCACCAAAAGACCTGCAGGTCCTACAGACTTAACTGCTTCTGCTTCTTCCGCAAGCACGGTACATATGACCTGCAGACACAGGGGGTTCAGTGCACACGAACCCAAATTTTTGCCCAGGATTTCTCAAAAGAAAATAAGGACCACACACAGGTCGTACAGCTGCACAGACCCTTGGCTTGTCCCTAACTCTCACCTCTCTTCAGTTTGGACCAGCCCAGCTCACACTGTTAGTTTTGGTTGGGAGAGACCTTTAAGTACATGAAGTTCAACCCTTAACCCCACATGGCCGGGTCACCACTAAACCACGTCCCTAAGCACCTCATCTACACCTCTTTTAAATCCCTCCAGGGACAGTGACTCTACCATCTCCCTGGGCAGCCTGTTCCAGGGCTTTACAACCCTCACCGTGAAGAAATTTTTCCTAATATTCAACCTAAACCTCCCCTGGCACAACTTGAGGCTGTTTCCTCCTGTCCATGTTTTTACTATCCCTGGAAAAGGTCTCTTCCTGGATTTGCACCTTCATATCATGGGGTGCCTTCAGTTCTAAGGGAGGAAAGTCTTCATCCCCTTTCTCTCTGCTGAAGGCTTTATTCATGTAGTTTTGCACACGTAAGATGGTGCTTTCTTCAAAAAGTAAGGCAGAAATATCCATAGTACATCAGGTTCCATAGTCTTGGTTTCAAAATCAATAATGCCATTGCTGTAACATTTTCCTTAGTTTTTTTTTTCCAACACTGAACAGTTCTGCTTTTATATTACCCACTGATGACTCATTCTCCAGTTTGACACTGTATTGCTTTTTGAGATCTCACCATTTCTCTCCCAGGCTGCTTTTGCCCCAGCCTCCAGCACACAGCTACTGGAGCAAACTGGCTACAGCGGCACTGGGTTTCTGGGTTCCAACACTGTATCAGCTCCGCTCAGATCCTTCCCCATGTAGAGAAATCCTTCTTGTCTGAAGAAGAAAAAAAGTCTCTTCAGATCAACTGTTTGTTCTGCTGAAATTGTTTTAATGTTTTACTCTCAAAAGGCACTTGGGTGCAGAAGTTGGTGGCTGTGAACAAGCATGTCCACTTCAATTTGCTGTCACAGCATGGAGCGAGTCAGTCCATATCTCCCCCACATTTCTAAATAAACCCATTGCCTTTGATTAATATAGTTACTTTGCCTTCCTTATTCAAAATCTTTTTTTTTTTTTCCTCGTGGAAATGACAATCTGGAGCAAGTTTTAAGACAACAAGTTCCCCCACTCAAGATTAAACAAGCAAACATACACACACACAAAGATTTCTCCGCAGAGTTGTAGCCAGAGCTAACAGAACCCCGAGAATGTGTTTCCACACTACAGGTTTTCTGGATGTGAATCTGGGCTATATCCAGATCCAGCTGAAGCCAGGTGGCCCTGCCAGCAGACCCTGGGCAGTCTTACACTGGTAACTTACCCGTTTCCAAGATCAAGTCAGACCTGGAAAGCAATTCATTCCTTGTGCGTTAGAATAAACTCAAACCTTGATAATAAGGAGAATCAAGGACTTTCTGAACAGCCTGGAGGGACCTGGAGCCCTTTCCCCAAAACTGCATTAAATACAGTCCTAAAAATATTTAGACTAAAAAAAAAAAAAGTCCAGAGTTTTCTTGCAAACAATCTGTGGGAACCAGTTATTGTGTGTCTTTGATCTAATCAGTCGGACAATAAATAGTAAGAGTTTGGACTACCTCGAATGGAATTATAGTGAATTATTTTTTCATTATACTCAGATTTATTGTTCTTTTACTGTAAGTTATCTGCTCTCGTGTTTCATAAAAAATTCACTAGAACAGAAGAACAAGCCCTAAAACCTTTATAAGCAGCTCAACCAGTTCTTATAGAGATCTTTTAGGGTTTGAATTCAGTTAGATTGTAAGGTGCACAAGCAGATCTAAAAATAAATATGTTTCAGAATCTTTCTTCATGTTCAGACCGATCTCAAGCTCAGTGAGAACTCTAGATGTATGAGAAACTCATACTTGGTTGTGCCATGTATATTCTTTACAAGGATCTGTAATTAAAGAGGGAGGGAAGCAGCTTTAGGTGCTTACCTTTGAAACATGCCATTACAACATTTAAGAGAGAACAGAGAGAATCCATGCCCTCAAGCAAAAAAATACAAGCAAAACAAGGGTTATTTAATGGCTGTGGGTTTATCTTGGTTTCCTTCTAAAAGAGGACTTTTGCCTTGTGGTGGTTGTGTGGACAGTAGCACCTGGTCTTTAGATGTTACTGCAGGTCCCAGGCTGGTTTCCAAGATGCACCTCAGCTGGGTAAAAAGAGCACACCTGATTTATAAGCTGTAAATGCCACTAGAAAACAAGTAACTTGGTTTTGATGATGTTCCTAATAGCAGAAGGCTAAGCCCTGCAAGACTTGCATGAGATGACTTGTACAATCCACAAAAGGCCCAAGGATATTTCAGAAGAGTCTAATTCGCCCCAGAAAGACCAAAAGGACCAGCATGACTTCAGCACTCCCACATACCACAACGTTTGCTTGCTCAGGCTTTGCACCCTCTGCAGACCCACACCTCAAAAGCAAGATCTTATATCCACCAAGTTGCCTGTGACATTACTTTAGACATGGCTGCTCCAAAGAGGTTACATTTTGGGGATGTCTCCTGTGGTGGACAATATCAGGAACAAGTCTGTAGACCATATGGATTGTTTTCTTCCAAATACGATCACTCCTGTACCTTAAGACAAGACATTAATCTAATTAACCTAGACAGGACCACACACGCAGCAGCACAGGGCATTACTAGCACTGTAAAGCACGCGTAGACCCACGCACACCACAGATGACAGCAAAATATGCTGCTTAACATCTAATGCATCAGAAGATAATTAAAAAAAAAAAACCAAAACCCAACCAAAAACCAACACACTGTCTAAATAATCCATGTCTATTTAGTAGACTGACTGTGTACTTTCCCCTGGGGAAACAGTACTGAGTACAAGAAGCATGGAAACAGTAAAGGAACGTCCTGCTGACACCCTGGTCTCCAAAGGGACAAATTCCTACATATCTTCTCTTGCTCCTCCAGTGCTGCCATGCTCCCTCTTGATTCGTCAGAGAATCCCCACATTCCTGCCAGCAATAGACTTTCAAACCTATAGCAAGTGAGTTTACTATTCCCACAGCTAAAGGCAAGGATATCACAGAAGGCCTCTAAGATTGTTGTCATCAGAGTTCGGGCAGAAGCAGCAAGGTTGTGAAGGATGCTCTTAGACCAATGTTTCTCCAGGAATTGAAAAACTGGTAATTTAAAAAGCAAATAAAGATGTGTTTTTTCTTAAGTTTTAATGTTCCAATCTGAAAATCATGTCAATGGAAGCATTTTCAAAAGGCTAGGGAGACAAAGGGAGCTGAATAAGCAGCAGCAATAAGAGAATTACATAAAAGAAAGCAGATTATTAAAAAATAGTCCATTAATAGTTGCACTGGCACTTCTAGAGGCCGGCTTCCAGCCTTTATCCCAAAATACCCTTGAACCTCAATAAACTTGTACAACTTCATATTTTGGAGCAGTTCTCATTCAACACAACGGTAGAGACCAGCTGAAAAGAGAGAGATACTGATCTATTTACCTGGATTCAAAGCACTCCGGGATGGCACTGATGAAGCTACCCTGAGGATCAATGCATGGTCAGAATAAATGTGGAATGTCAACAGTAAATATAAATATAAGGGATCCTTACGCTGCTTTGCACAACGGTGAATTTCAGTCTTCCAAAGGCAAAAAATCGTGCTATGTAAGCAGATTTCCTCAAGCCTCCAGAGATTCCTGCGTGCATCACAAGTGCGACTGGCTAGTGGCAACTTGAATAAACTCCCTCTGACATCTGATGGCCCATCTTGTAAATCGAATAAGCCTTTCAAGGATAGCAAAAGGGGGCGTATGTGCGTTTATTTTTCTGTTAGAGAAGCATCTACTGATTAAGATGGGGACTTGGCATACCGCAGAACACAAACCACATCACATAAGGCAACACAGCTTATAGCCATTACCAGCATGAGAGTTGCTTCTTAAAATGGAAACCAGAAAGGTTTAATGGAAGCTGGAACCACTCACCCAAAATCTTTCGGTTTACGAACAACGCAGCACAAGTGTAACAGCACAGAACTTGGCCAGCCTACAAGTTTCTAAACAAGCTGTTAATATATTTATTGAGATTGCATTATGATTGATTATTAATTCATTTCCTGTGTGACTGAATCAATATTCAAAGTCTAAACTTAAAGTCCCCTGTTAATTATGCAGGGAGATGAATGATCTTATAGGTTAGCTTTGTCGAAACCAGTTGTACCATCTGTCAGAGATTAATTAGGAAAATATTTATAAGCACAAATGAATTTGTCACATTTACTAAAGAAAAATGACTTGGCTGATGAAAATTATTTTCTAATGCATATAAATAATAAATATGACTGTAACCTCTTCAACTAGACATGAAATTTAAATTCAAAATAAGGGAAGAGACAGAAGTACGATTTCAGAGCTCTGGTCAATTCTCATGTATGCCTCGTCAGGAAAATGTACTACAGGAGATTCTTCCTGAAAATGTTTACCTTGCTTTGTATTTCCTTTGTTAAATCCACAACTGTTCCAGGTCCTTTTCACAAGGTTCTTTCAACCTACCCAGTTTCAAAACCAGTGGTAACTATCAATCAATAGATATTTGCATGCATACAGAAATAAAATGATTGATAGCTTTATAAAAGAAATCATAGGGACCATTAGGAGAGACAGAGCACTAAACATTAATATTTTGCCTGGACTCCTCCTTAAGAAAAGGCAGGTACCAAGGATGGCCATTCACATTGAAGTGCACGTTAAGATAACCAGGCTCTTCTTTCTAAAACAGGATTGGAAACCTTGCTTTATCTTTTTTTGATGTAGTTAATTATAACTTACAATTCATATTGCATTAGCCCCTAGCAGATTTGTCTGCTCTTACACAGAACTGTTGAGATGAAGTCAGTGATGATAAAGGTTTTTCTAACAATCACACAAAGAATTTTAAATTATATTCTCCATTTCATACAAATTCATCTTCCGACTTCTAATTTTCCACTGGCTTCATCTTCGGGTATTTGCCTTACAGAATAAGGCATTCTGAAATCTTAGATTCCACACTGCTTTAAAGACCTGACAGAAAAAAACCCCATCACCTCCACCCTGTTTCTGTTCCATTTCCTTCAGAAAATGCAGTTCAAGCTGTATATTGCGTTGAACACCTGCTAGGGCAACAGCTTGGGAGGCGCATCAGAGCTGATTGTGCTTCCAGGAGATGAAGTACAAGTAGGCAATAAATGTAACTAGGAACAGACACTGCAGAAGATGTGTTGGTCAGCCCATCACAGCGGGCTCTCGCCGCAGACCTGCACACCGAACAGGTCCCCCCCAAGCCTGAAGGAGCATCAAGGTTACTCTAGGAGCAATAAGTGACATCACGTCTTGAAAAATATTGAAAAAAAAAAATAATAAAAAAAATAAATATTCGAGTTGCCTTTTCCAAACTATTTACTTCCATGCTCTGCTTTCTCTTTGAGCATCTTCTGGACAGCAGTACTGACACGTTGCAAGTAGCTACGCTTAATGACGGTGCCATTAAGAGCGGCGGCCCGGCCTTGCGAAGGGCTAACTGCCCTTCCACGCTCTCCTAATTAGCACCACGGCTGCTGCTCTGCAGTCCTAAGATGAGCAGGATCAACAGAAAAAGCAGGGCCAACAATTCTGTTGAGCTAATTGAAAACGCCTCACAGTCACCGTGGAATAGCATTTACAAAACACTTCAAGGCCTTAAATTCCCATCACTTCTATTCCCTCACTAAATTCACCTCTGCTGGCTTTTATACAGTGTGTGGCAAATTTGGGCTGCAGCAACAACAGGTCTCGGATACAAGTTTCCAAGCAGCTGAAATTTGGCCCTAAGAAAAAGAGAAACCAAGGAGCACTCAGTACACACAGAGCGGGATGGTCAGAAAGCACAAGAGCCAGAGGTACCTCAAGGGGGAAGAATAGAAGTGAATTAACTTAAGAAGGGAGCCAAACAGAACACAAGGCACTTTTGTAGGAAGGGAAAGGAAAGGAGTTTGGTTTGGTCATAATAATGAGGTTTTTATGCACTCCAAGGCAAACGTTGATGGTGAAACCTGTAACAGGCAACTCAGGCCAGCTGAGGCAGCATGAAAGTAAAGATGTCATCCTTTCTTGTTGTCCTCAGAAGAACCACGCTGCTCTCAGCCTCAGTGACCGTTTACAGCAGTATTGGTAATAAGGTATAAATTGTCATCCTGTCGACAATCCTGCCAGCACTCCAGTTAATGAAAGCCTAAACAACAGGAGGACCCTCGGTGATGTTAACGACAACATGTTCAGTCTCTCTTCCAAAGAGGTGATGTTCATTACCGCTCTTGATCTGGGGGGGTGGACTTGGAGAACACTGTGCATTAGCAAGCATGAGAACAGATGGGCGAGAAGAGAAAAAGAAATTGTGGCTGCCTAAATTTTATACTGGCTCTGTCCCCAGGACAGTGTAGGGGAACTTCAGGGGTAATACAGTGAAGAATCTGACCTCCTTTTTTCCAAGTGCAGAAAAAAATTTAGAAACAGGGCTTCACTTGATGCGAACAATGGAATTTGTTCTTTTTCTTCTGCTGACTTATCTTCTGCAGCAATGTGCTCTACTGCCTTTTTAATAATAATCTAAAGACACCAATTCCTTCCCCCCCCCCCCTCGAGAAACAGGATGAAGTCTGGCTCCCAATTCATCTGTACCCTCTGACCCCTGCGCCTCTGTTTTCTAGCATTTCCATATTTTATTCAGCTCTCCTCTGACACTTACACCAGTCTGAGACCAGCCTGAAGCTGCCCATGGACTGGCCAGGCTGTGAATGATCTCTTCCTCAGCAGCAGCACAAATATACATCTGTCCACTCTCCCCATTAAAAATTTTGAATTTCTACAAAAAAAAAAAAACCCAAGAAACTCAGATACTCTTTTCTAATTAGGTTGCAACCAGCCTCCAGGAAAACCTGCCTAAGAATCTTACATAGAACACATCAGATTCACACACCAGTGTGGACATGGGTTACTGTTTCTCCACAAAAACAAGACTAGACAATACAAAGAGAACCTAAGCAAAATGTACAGGGCATACACATGCTCAGTGTCAGTGATATTAAATCAAAGCTGAATCCACAGAGATGAACAGGAAGATCAACAGGAAAATTAAAAACAAAACGAAAAATATTTAGTGGGTAGACTACAAAGTTTATCTTTTGCTTTCAAAGCAGACTTGAAAAACTTCAGCAAAGTCATATCAGATAGTACATTAGAGTTAAGAGAAATCTGTTGGATTTCTCTTGCACTAACTACAGCTCAGGATCTGATTTAAATGGTTCATCAACAATCACTTTGATGAGCAGTACAGGGAAGCCCAAAACCTTAGCAGTAGGATAGTAAGAAGGTCATTGCTAACTTTTGTACTGAACAGTCTGATCCTTCAGACCAGCTCCCAGCGGCCTATAAGATGCAGGAGTTAACATACAGCCAATTGAAACATATAACAGCCTTACAGTACCATGATAATCCATTGAGGGAAAAACCACAACAGAACAACCTTGGGTTGTTGGTTTTTTTCACAAAACAATACTAGCTTAATTCAAGAATCAACTCAAAAAAATCTTTTTTTTTCTGTCCTACATAAAAAAAAACTAAATTGAGACTTAAAAAATGCTTTAGGTATTACATATTTTGTTTATAATATAAGGTCACATATACACAGACTCAGCTTTGCATTTATGAAGGTGGTAATTTAAGAAGATTACTTATTCGAATAAAGCTAAGCACAGGCATTAAAAAAATTTTCATGCCTTGTGACTTATCTCATGCTTTATGTTGCACTGGAAAACGTTAAAAGGCTTTGTCTTTTCTTCTAATCCTTAATTAAGAGACTCTGCCTTGAGTTGTATAACTCCTGCACACGCACATTTACAGCGGGAGTCTGGTGCGCTCCCCGTCCACTGCGATCAGCTCAGGCACACACCACAGGACTGGAACAGCACCACTGCAGACTTTCAACATAGGTATTTGCATGTTAGAACCTGGCTCCTCCCTGTCGTAGTTCAGACTTCTTTTTGCTACCATCAATAATCCATCACAGAAATCCAAAGATACATATGTGAGTTCTCAGAAGCGCCCACTGATACCCACTTGTCATCCAGCCTCAGCCCCACTGCAAGCTCCAGCATTCTCCTTAGAATTTGTAAAGTAATTTATTTATAATAAAGGCAGTCCCAGAACACAAACACATACAGAGGGAAGCATTGCTCCAAATATATTACTGCTAGGTGGAATTCCACCTTCTTCCTGGCAAGTAATCAAAATGCATTCAGAGTCACTCCACTGCCATCATAATAAATTCCAGCGGTCCAACCAACAACAGAAAAGTTTTCTCGAGATATTTTTCTGAAAAAAAACCCAGATGAAATCCCCATGATGCACCATGGGAAGCAATGAGAAACAAAGAAATGTCTTAAAAACAAAATCTCATGCTTACTCTAAATTCCAGGGAATTACAGTAACTCAAAATGCTCATTAGAAAAAGTAATGATAAATCTGTAAAACAAACCACAAGACACACGTGTGCAGAGGGCTAACTGCTGGAAGATCTAGCAGCCACATGGCAAGTGGGGCAACTCCAGATTGTGCCCTGGTGCACAGCTTCCACCGGTGCAGAACTTCGACTTCATTTTGACCACAAGAAAGACAGCTTCCAGTGTACCAGTGGTGTGCTCAAGTGCCCACCATAATACAAGTACAGACAGAAAACTAAATCGATCCAGCGAGCAACACTCAGTGAAACATGGATAAATAAGGAAAAAAAAAAAAGAAAAATCCTGCCAAAATCTTGGACTCTGTCAAAAATGGGCAGGACTGTCAATTGCTCCTAAAAATCAGTCAGGTTAGAGAACAACCCTATCCAAAAATTAACTAAAGAAGTCAGAATAAAACTCCGTGCATCCACAGAATTCCTGTTGTATGATTAAAACACTATTTCCCTGAAAAGAGACAGCAAATACCATACATGCTAAAGAATGACAGCTTTTGTTCTTTCTTTCTGCTGTCTTTCCAGCCTATGGGACCATGTTTTCATTCACTGCATGGTTTAATTGCGTCCACTGATGGGACCCCATGGAAAGCAATGGAAAACATGGCTCCATCTGCTTTGGAAGAGGTAAAGTAAAGGAAGTCCAAGTTTCTGCCCTTTTGGAAAAGCACCCTCTGCAATCCAACATCACATGTTTGTAAAGACCCCTTGGAGAAACTTATGTGGTCCTTCAAGAAACACAGCAATGACTCTTTGCTGGGATACAGAGGCCTGACTTCAAGAAAGGTAAGTATTTTGAACTCAGGTCATTTCCCTTTCTCACAAATAATACGTATTCCTCTTTTTCATTCTGTTCTGCTACTTCTAATTTAATGGAGAAAATTAAGCAGGAATTTCAGCCAAGGTCCTGCTGTTCTATTCAAATCTACTTTCATCAGATTATCACTTCCAGCAGTGATAGAAATATTAATGATTTTTTTTAAAGGGAGTGCGGTATTTAAATATTTCAAAACTATTGGTTTGTTTGTGTCAATGAGAAGGAAACATATTGACTGGAAGCTGCAGCTAATGCTGCCTTTTATAAATCTCCTGTCAGGCAAAGAATGGCTCTCCACAGATTCCAATATGATGTAGAGGCTCTAAAGCAAACACTCCTATTGCCAAGTGGCTCAAAGGGAACTGCCACCGCAATATCGTGGGCTGAATAGTGGGATTTTAGTTTTATCTTCCCCACCATAGACGCTGAGCAAAAAGAGGAGATGGCTCAGAATGCGTCAAGTCGATTGATTTACTGAAATGCCAGAACCTCTAGATAAGCAGCCCTGCTACACTGAAGTTTACAGGCAGTTTCATTAGACGGCAGCACGGCAAAGACAATGCATTTGAAGGCTGCTCTCGCAGCACTGGGGCTCTGACTTCAGTGCAGAATTGCATGTATGTACATGTAGAGTGCATGGGAATGTACAGGTTACACAGCGTTCTGGCTTCAGTGTCTGTTGAACCCCGCAAGTAACACATCCAGCAACCTGGTGCAAAAACAACGGAAGGACTACAGCTACAATTGAAAATATGAACATGAGAAAACGATACTTGAGTGCGGTCTAAACATTCCTAACTGCACAGTAGGAGATGCAAGGAAATAAATCAGCAACACCCACTTTAATCCTTTATTACACTTTGGTTCAGGCTAATTCCTGTGACTTTTAGCCCTATCTGCACAAGTTCAGCAAGCACTTTGGGAACTACACAGCATAGCACACGTCACTATTTATTTTTTAAATATTCTGACTTACAATTCATTGGGGCATCAAGTCTTTCAAGAACCTGCAGAAAGAGGTTAGAGGTACTGCTGCCTTATACCTCAGAACAGCCTCGTCGTTTACAAGGTGTTCTTACAGGGTTTATGCAGCCACAGAGACTGCAGTAGTTCAGGCTTCTGCCATCACTCGCAGGATACAATACCACTGATGTGCCCTGGTTGTGTATATTCTGCAAGATGTAGTGCTGCTTGTCACAGGGAAAAAATGCTCATCTCACACGGTTTAAATCAAACCGGGATTGAAGTGGTTTATTGATTTATTAATGACATGGAATTAACCAGCGATCTGTGAACTATACATTCAGGAAAACAAAAGACAAACCACAACACCGGACTATGCCAAAATCTTAGGAAGTACAAGCGTGTTTCTAGCGACCTTTCTCAAGCTAAGTGCTAACAAGAGTGTGCAGGGGTGTGCAGAGCCGCGCAGGCACACACTCACTCCGCTGAGCACGGCTTCCCTGGCCACAGGACCCCCAGCCCGTCCTCCTCCATGCTGATCCTCACAGCAGCAAATGATTTTAGGTTCTCCTGGTGGGTACACACATGCTCCATCCCAACAACTGCTGCCATCCAGGCTGTTTCGCCCAGCACGAGCCATGAGATGTACCCATGATACTTCCTCTGCATTTCACAGGTGGAAGAGTTCAAGTTTTAAAGGTCTGACTTGAATTCATCAGAAGAAGTTGTCTCCTGGGATTTCAGACCACTGGGATGAACAAAGCCTCCCCCCTCCACCTGCAGGTAGGGGCTGCAAAGCAGGTTTCCCCAGTGCTCCTCAACTTGTAGGGCTTCCTCTGGGAAAAAATACCTCCAAGCCCCTCTCTACCAGACACCTTCCCCCGTGTCTAAAACAGCCAAGCTCACAAAGTAGCATTGTGGAGGTTTGGCAATGCCAGTCTTCTCCAGCCATTTATTTCCACAGCATTCACGAGAACAGTTTTATTTGCCATTCCAGCTGCGAGGACAGGCATGGCTGAAATGGGTCACGGGTCCCAGCACCGCACGCAGACACCGTATAGCAAGGCAAGGCTGGTTCCTGAGCAAACCACTTCAACGCTGGAAGAAACCGAGCATCTCGGGGTTATAAAGGCTCGGTCAGGAAGCACATTGTTTTTGTAATAAGCAAGAAGACTGCAGCCAGAGCCATACCCCCAGGCAGCCTCCCCACTGACCCCGCTGCAGAGCGGCATCTCCCAAGGACCCGTCTCAGAGAGGCTTGGAGCTGAGCTCCGGTCCAAGTGTTAACGCCAGGCACTTGCTAAGGAGGCACCTGCGCATCATTTTGCAAAGCAAACAGGAAATGGGATTTGGAAAATGCTGCGATTGCTTTAAAAAAAAAAAAAAGCAAACTACGAGACAGTAAATCTGCAGTTCTTTGTGCAGATTTGTCCCATGCTGTTGCTCTTACTCATTGAGGCACCTGCAAAACTACCGCAAGTATACGTATTCCCTGCACACAGTACTTATTATGAAAAATCCCACAATCTAATAAGTGATTTTTTTTTTTTAATGGAGTTTATTCACAGTGAGCTAATGGATTTGACAAATGAAATTCGGTTCATAGCTCTCCAGGAGCAATGGTTTTGATTACAAATTAAAGTAATTTGGTCACTTTCTATCCCCCGTGTTCCTTTCCTCTGCAATCTTCAAAATCCATTTTCTGAACACATCTCACCATTCTGGTGAGCGCTTCTGTTTCCCGTGCCAAAATCCCACAGGAAGCAAAGGAATAATAATTAAAATATATACTTGTCTGAATTTTTAATTAATAACATGCTCTGCTCGTTCCCTTTGTTTTATTGACAAATACTTCAGGCGCATTCATTAAAAGGTTCAAGGAATTCTGTCACAGAGACATTACACACATCTGCCGTTCCCTGAGGACATAGCTCCTACCAGTCATACAGAATCCTGATGTCTGGTTGATGTGCCACCAGCCATCTTGTTTTGCTGTTGAGCAGGCTGACATGGAGAGAGGACTGATGTCCAATTTAAGTTGCAGACAGTCAGAAACCCCCAGGAACTGAGGAGTTTCCTTCCAGAAAATCTCTGTACCATCTGAGCTCAAAGTATAACATAACTCAACAGACCCAGAAACCAAACAAGGCTTAGGGTTTGAAGAAGCAGCCCATTTTAAAAAGGGCATGCCACTCAAGGAATAATCTGGTTTCTGGTGCAGGTTTTCAGAAGAATATCTGCTCAGCTGCTGGACACTTTCTGAAGAAGATTAAAATAAACCTTCATCCTCTGCTACAGGCTCTGGTTACCAGTTTCTGATTTATTATCCATTTATTTGGAGCAGAGGAATTGCCTCTAGTCCTCTTATTCTCATCCCAGCTGCCTACCCCTCTCTATATACGTGGATGGCAGAAATGGCTCCATGTTCTTTCAAGATGGGGCAATCTTTTTAACCTTGATGGGTTTAAGTGACAGGAGGGAAGCACTGCTGCAGCAGAGAACAGTTTCTTTCTTGCCTTTATTGCTTTCCAGGACTGTAAATCTACCAACGTCTAACCTAGTTTCCCCAACTTCTGGTTCACAAAAACCTCATATTCAGCTTCAGATCCCACTTTGGCCTATCAAAAAGAAATGCATGCTACTCCAGAAACACAACCCTGCTTATTATCTACACTAAAAAAAAATTCAGTTTTCAGCTAAGTTTCATTTTGTGTGTACAGAGCTGTACACCCCAATATAACCCCTGTTGTAGCATTCACAGTGCAAAAACATTTAGCTCTTCAAAGTGGAGCAAATAACAGTGAAGTATTTCACTCGAGGGTTTTTGAAGGTAGAAAATAAATGTAATAAAACAGAGGAAATCTCTGAAAGCCTGCAGCCCGAAAACACCAGTGTAGCTACCAGCATAGCCCCTGGCCTAAGAGTTGCAGGGAAGGAGCTCTCCAAGAGCTGGCATTGGCAGGAGAAGGAAAGAGCAAGGACCCTCCACTAGGAACAAGGAGAGCTTGTCCTGTGTGTTTGTCATCTACCTTTGGAGATTTGTCTCCGTTAAAAAAAGCATTTAAGCTTGTGCACCTTGTTACCCAGCAGGACAACAGAACTTTACTTAATTTCCCAGAAGTGAAACACCTTCCTGAGGAAAATCTGTTCCCAGTGGCCTTACCTTTGGCACATATGGGAAGTGTACTGTTGTTTTGTAGACACTGTAGAATTTTGGTAGCCCCAGCTATCCACCGAGTGCCTTTTCCCCCAGTCCCAATGGCAGAAGAGAAGGAAGGAAGCTGGCACCTCAACCAAAGACGAATGGTGTCTCAGCCCACTGGAGCTGCTGAAGATGGCAATGGAGCTGAGGGTGTCCACATGAAGACCTTCCTTGTGGCCAAAAGGAAAGAGCTGTAAGAGCAGCACCATCAGTTTGCAGCATTGCAGGCTTTGCTCCTGGGTTTGGAGGCAGCAGGGTAAGGGCACAGAGGCTGTCTCACCATCACGGGCACTGACACAACACAATCAAGCATTGAATCCTAGAACTGGGTTGGAAGGGACCTATTAGAGGTCATCTAGTCCAACTCCCCTGCAGTGAGCAGGGACATCCTCAACTAGAGCAGGTTGCTCAGAGACTCATCAAGCCCGACCTTGAGAATCTTCAGGGATGGGGCCTCCACCACCTACCTGGGCAACTTATTTCAATGTTCCACCACCCTCACAGTAAAGAACTTCTTCCTAACATCCAATGTTATCCTTCTCCAGTATAAAACCATTGCCTCTTGTCCTGTTGCTACATGCCCTTGTAAACAGTCCCTCTCCAGCTCTCTTGTAGGCCCTTTGCAGTAGCCAAGACAAAGTTACCCTTAGCATCTGGAGGCAGACTTGCCAGATGCATCTGGGACTTCACTGTCAACTGATAATAAGCAGCAAGTGAAGTTAATCAGGAAGGTGGGAAAGTGCTGTGTCAAAAAGCATGATACAGCCTTTTCTTCATGGGATAACATGAGCATTGTGCTGTGACCAAATTAATGATCTGTATCCATTCATAGTCGAGGAGTGAATTCCCATCTGCCTGGAAAATGCCATGTCAGCATGCCCAATGGGCAGGTGAGCCACTAGACATCTGACCCAGAGTATCCTGGAGTTACAGGAAGGGGGAGGAGGTGTTATTTACTGCTGCCAATATAGCACTGCTTTATTGCTGTTAACTCCATGTGGCTTTCCCTCTGCAAGAACATTTTGTTTGCTTTCCCACAGCATCAGTACTCATGAGAACGGAATATTTGCTTAGAGTTTTAGGGGATTAACAGTATGAAAAAGGTCTCCAGGCAGACGCCAACCAGTATGCTTTGAGAGGAGCCCTGGAGGTATCTGAACTTTGCTACGGCTTCCAACACCATCTGATGGGAATTCTACCAGTGTAACAGACTGCTTATTGTCCCAGCAACCGGAATTCACATTGAGAATAATACTTCTCCTTGTACTTGAATGCGTGTTCTTTGTATTTCCACTCGTGTCCATCGTAAAGGGATAATTTTAGGTACTAGTTGCCAACAGCTGGTCAATACCTCACTTGAGGAGACGCTGTATTCATTCGTAAAATAATTCTGCCTTGCATACTGGACTGAGATCCTCAGAAAAACTGTGATACGTTGAAGCTAAGTCCTGTAATGAAGTGCATTTTTCGAAACCTTAGGTCACATCCTATCAATCAGCGTTGCCATTTCGCTAAAGATGCCATTTCTCTGGAAGTTAGATAAAACGCGATCAATAAGATCACTGCTGCAATAATATCCTTTGTGCTGATGAAATGAGAAAGCGTATTTTAAAGGTAAATTGTAAGTAGAAAACCAATTATTAGCAGAGAAACCAAATTCTGCCTTGTTGGACTGATATAACCCTGCAGCCATCAACATGCAGTGCAAGCCTGATGAATGAACACTGCCATGCGAGTCAAGATGCAATAAATATTACTAATACAGTGTCGCAGAAATTGGATTGCTTCGCTCCCCTCTTGTTCCTGATGCACAAACTGCCAGCAAATCCCTAGATCGCTTCTGCCTAAGTGATGAAGGCAGCTAAGGAACCATTAAAAACCTGCATACAGCACTACTGGTATTCCATCAGGTGGGGGTGGAGGGGCCTGGCAGCCAAAGTTCAAGCCCTGCATCGTCGCTAAGCCAGTTCAGTCCTGGTCATCAGCAGCAAAGCATTTTTCATAGTAGAGTTACATATTAAGAACTTGGCTTGAAACCACTCTAACACCAGTTAATTATTAATTGGTACATAAACCGACAATTTGTAACACAGGTTGCAAAGCTGCGCAAATAATCTGTTACAAGAGAACTCTCTGCAATGTCATTGTTACCTGAAGAGTTGCAGGGCACCATCTTGCATCATCGAGTGAAAGGAGCTGCAGCACAAGAACCAGACCAGGTGGCCAGACAGCCCACAAGCAAGTAAATAGTAAACCACGAGAGAAAGCAAGGCTCACCAGGCAGCCTGCTAAAGCTAAGCAACACCACTTGCACTGAAATACCCATCTGAGAGTGATGCACACTGTTAAACATCTGCCTGACAGATACCCTGCAGGCCCACCAAAGCCCATGGGAAGTTCTCTGTGACTTCAGTAGAACCTGTCCCTAATTTTTACTGGGTTTAAAAGAATGGGTTTTGTCCCTTCAATGCAACCTTGGAATAGACTTGCAGTAGAAGGAAAGAGACTTTATTTAAGGCTTGAGTCAAATCACACGAAAACACCTTGTCTGAGGAGGAAGACATCTACCAAAGAAGGGAAGAGACACTGAAACAGAGAACCACATTGGTTTTACACAGGTCTTATCAACCAGACCTTGATCCAATTTCAAAGCTTCTAGACTCTTCTGGAATTTGAGTGAATAAACAATTACAACAACTGTCAAAGCCTTCAATAAATCACAGCACTCCATCCGTTGTGCAGTCCATCAGTTAAAAGTGACATGAGACATACAAAAGGCACCAAGATAAACCATCGCTCCAAGAAATAAATTTTAATCCTTCTTCCTATTCAAACAGGGGGCAGGAAGGTTAGGTACAAGAAGTCACATAAATTAAACCTGGGAGGGTGAGGAAGGGAACAAAATCACTGCATTCCTGGCCTCTAAAGCTAAAGGCAGCACTATGATTATATAATTAAACTGTCTCACCTTGTGCAGTCAAGCTAAATTTCAACAGGAGCAATTAATCTTCATGTGGTCTTTTATACCCTGCCCTATCTGTACTTTCAGCCAAAGTAAAACATTTCCTCACGTTGCCTCTTCCTTTCCGAAAGGTATAAATATGAGGAAAGAATAACTCATTTAAATTAAATCAATGCCATTTACAAGGTTGCTATTCAAACATAAAGATTTGTCCTTGTGAGAGTTTTCACACACATTTGTAGAGCTTAATCTGGGATGAGAAATAGTTTGCTCGTCCTGAAAAAGCATTGAAAATTTCAAAAGATTTCCTATATCAAGTCAGAACAAGCCTTAACCTCTGGGTTTTTTTTTCCATAAAGAAACAAAAAGCAGGTGGAGAGCAGGAGATTATCAACAGTTCAGAGCTTAAGGTCTCACCGATCATGTGGGATATCAGACCTAAGCCCCTTTACTGAATTGGGTAGACAATAGACTCCAACCTTGGTCTCAGACAAGATGACATTTTCTTTTTTCTTTCCAGCCTAAGAAACCTGTCTTGATTTAAGACATTCTGGAAAAAGCTTTGGCTTTCTAGACTTAAGATATTTTTGAAAAAAAATAAATCTATTCTGCCAAGTTCCTGCCTGACTCTGATTAAGCCACGGGAACTGATGTTCCATAAACACAACATGCTGGACAACATACAGACAAGACCATCACGAATCCCAGGGGCTTGTTCCACTGCCATTCCAACAGCAACTCCTGCACTGCACTCACTCTCATGTATTAACAGCAAACAAGACACGGACATGAAATGGCCTGAGGCAAACCACTGGTTCAGACATCTCATACTAAGGGAAGGGTATCACACGGGAAGGGAACAGTACTGAACCTCAGCTGCAATACCAAGGCAAACCTGATGCAAATGTAGGTTTCAACACCAATATTTAGACCTGACTCTGGATTACAAACGACTTCGATCATTTCTTTAGGAAGTGCCACAGCTTCATGTCACATAAGCCCACTTACAGAAAACCTGAGATCATCTTTCATACCCTGGACGGTACTAACCAAAAGTGAAAGATGAAGAACTTGTAGGGAAGAGGTTGCCCATGCATTGCACCAGCCTGCTGGAATGCAGGGCAGACCACTGCAAGCTACCACACACTCACCTGTCTAACCTGGCATCAAGTCTGGGTGTTGATTTTCCATGGGGGAAGGTACACTTCAGATGTCAATGAAATGAGGTGGGCTGACGGTGGCAGCCACAAGAAAGATGGGGGGAAAGAAACATAAGGAATGAAAAGAGCTTTCAACCTCCTTCTTCCTGCACAGCCTGGAAGCATTGCTTACACAGCTCTTATCAGGCACAGTTGGACTTACAGGGTTCTTAGGCTGCTTGTTTGAAGAGGTAACTGGGAGGCAACGCATGCTTCCATTTTCACCTGTTAGCAGTTGTTTAGAAACAAACAAACCCAATAAAAAGGGGTGAGAAGGAGATGGATAAGCAAGGAATAACAGGAGATCTTGGTGAAGAAGGAGAAAACAGTAGTTTTCCATTTCAGGAGGGTATTAATTGTCCAATACAGCATATCCTGGAATATCTCAATGCTTTAATGCTCTATTTTACGCACTCTGACAGGAAATACACAACGTCTTAAAAAAAAAAATCAAACAAAAACCCACATCTTTTGTTTTCATTCCCTCCTCCTCTGTCACAACCACTCTTCTAGGTTAGTGTTTCTTTTGCTTTTAAACTTGGGTTTTTCTCTCTCATTCATTTTGTCCCTGTACCCCTGCCCCCATACATACTACCGTTTTTTTTAAACACACTTTTTCATTTTTTTCCATTAAAGAAGGAGTAAAGAATAAGCCTTCTTTCATTCAAAGTGCAATGCTGCCCTCCAGAGCTGTCAGGAAGAAAATTACTTCAGGAAGCATGAAACCATCTCAAGAGTAAACTGCAGTTGTTCGGATGAGATTGCTGAATCCAGTCCCATATTTATTTTCTGGATTGAAAACCAGTCTGCACGGACACATTATCTGGCTTAGCCTGGTTTACTGACAATCATTTTGCCAGCTCATCCACATATACAATCTCTGCTCCGACTGCAAAGTGAACAAGGGAATTTTCTCCTGTGTAAGGCTGTGGAAAAATTAAGTCATCATTTCTTTAAGTCACTCAGAATAAGGAATGATCTCATAACTTTTCAAATTCTGATTGGGAGGCTCAGTCAGAAGATATTTACTGAGAAGCCAAGCTCCAAAAGAATCAGTGTTCGAGTCTGATGAGAATTCAGCTACCAAGAAAAAGTATTTGATTTTAGATTGCTCTTTAATCTGGGGAATAGATGTGTCTACTGACACTCCTGAAAAAGATGATGCTCATACTGTATCATAGCATACCAGGCATCTACTTTCCACAAGGGATAAAATTTTAGCTATAATTGGAGAATAAAATTACTCCAATGATTTATAATGAAAAAAATGCACGGCTGGAACAATATTGTTAAAGTTCTGCCTGGGAGAGCTGCCTTGTTTATCACCTGCAAAACCATAATGTACAACTTGCAAAGAGCTTTCATTTTCTCTAACACCAGGTTCCAAGTCAGCAATTTTTGCTAACTTAAAAGATGCATCACCACAAAAAGAGCAGACTTCCCTCTTCTTTTTATTAATATCACTTCCTAATAGCTTCCAGAAGGTAAAAAGCAACAGCAACAACAAATAACTTGATTTCCACACTATTTTCTCTCACCTCTGAAGTCTGATGAAAAAAGTCTAGAGAGGAGCTTAAACGTTAATATACAGGCGTGGATTTCAACCCCTCACAGAGAAGTCTGAGCATGATGGTACATAACCATTACATCTTGGAAGGCTACATCAAGATTCATCGTCGGGATTTATTTGAAAGTCTTGCAAAGCTCAGGACTATTTCAGTGCAGGAAGACAAGAGGAGAGCAGCTTCAGGGCTACCACGCGAGGGAAGAAAAGAAGAAAACAAACCCTAAAAATTTCATACAGCTGGTTCATATTTATTTTTCATTCTGACTGAATAGGGTAAAATAGCTGCTTCCTCCTCATAACACCGCCAACCTCAGAGCTCATTGTTTAGCTCTCTCATCAATGTGCAGATGTTCTTAACTCCTTCACACTCAAGCTGCGATGGGTCAGACCCTTGCTGGTGCAGATCAGCTCACTGAAGTGAAGTTGAAACAGAAACATGCCGGTGTTACGACAGATGGGAAATCTGGCCCCGTTTTTTTTTTGCCAAAGAAAGCCGCAGTGCCCAGCAGGCACAGCTCCCTCGTGTTCTGAACTAAGTGCATCTAGGCCAATTTTGCCATTCCCAGTGAAAGCGTTCGACCCTTTCTAACACCCAGCTCTTCATAAACACATGGACCAGAGAGGCAGGCAGGAAGCCTCAGGTGTCAAAACATCAGCACACAAGGATGCTGCGTCACAGCACAGAGACCCTCAGGGGCGATTTGAGCTTCCCTGAAGCTGACACCCTAGAAACAAACCAAGGCCAACAGCATAAGCATTTTATCATTGACACGTTTCCTGCTGAATTTTAATGCTAAGCAGGGCAAGCAAGAAGCCCGGGAGGTGCCTCAGCTCAGCGGGTGCAGGACGAGGAAGAGAGACCTTCCTCCACCCAGCAGTGTGCCAGTGGGCTGAGCGTGGCACTGGGAACAGTCCCCCTTCCAATTGCTGCACTACCTGGTGACCCAAGGTTAATTGCTCTGCACTTTCCAGCTCCATTTTCCAGTCCTCAAAAACTGAGAAAAAATGCTTATTAATACTTCCACAGCCTCTGCAATGTGCTGAGATGATCTCTGAAAGAAAGCCATTAAATAAGCAGACCTGGAAGACAAAGAGAAAGAACAGCAAGATGTGTCTGGATTGTTGATTATCTATTGAAGAACGCAAAGTTTCTGCTAAATTTTAATTCAGCTACCAATTTGTCAAGCTCTAAGGGTTTGCTACACTATAATTTACCTCTCTTGTGCCATTCAGTCTCTTACGCCTCGCATCACGGACTAGATATTTCATCCTGGGTATCTGCACACTTTTTAGGTGCTATAACCAATTAAGATCTAGCTATACATGCAATTAATTTTAATACTGAGATTTTAATTAATGTTATAGGAATATATTTACCCACAGCTTTGGGCAATGGGACAAAGCTGATGCTCTATGAATATCTTTTTATAAGTGTAACACTAAGCTTTAGACACCACCATTTTTTCCCACCACACTTTTTTTCCATTTTTACTTAATTTAGATTTTCTACTCAGTGCAATTTTTTTACATCTCTTTTGCCCCATTTCAGGCATTTCTGTTAGCTATAAAAACCTTAAAAAAAAATACCGTGTGGCTAAATTTGCTTGCTGTAAAACCAGAAATCATGAACATACACCAAGGGTCTCATACTTACTGTAGAGGGACGAGGATTCAATTAAAGTATTTGCCATATTCCAGCCTAGACTCTGCTGAGAACAACAGTTGGAGTTGAAAAATAGATGACAGCTTTTTTAATTATTATTATCTGTTTTAAAGACCTATTTTCCAGATTGTCTCCAGATGGTGGAATTTTAAAGCCAATTTACCTATTCCCTTCAACTGAGAATTTTGCAGTGGTTTTCTTCAGAAAGGTCTAGTATTGGTAAAATTATAAACGGCTTCAAATAGGAATAATCCAGTCAAAACAAATGCTTGTTTGTTTAAACTGGTATTATGTTAGATAATTGTGGTCCAATCTTGAAACCCTCTCTGCATTCATGGATTCTGAAGCGTTGCTAGCAGTGTTTGGGCCTCATCCAGTTCTTCATGTAGCATTTCATTTCACAAAATATTAGCAAAGATTTTGCTGGTGGTTTGTTTTCTGGTTGGTTTGGTTTTGGTTTTTTTTCTTTTGGGGGGGGGTGTTTGGGGGTTTTTTTGTTGTTGTTTGGGGGTTTTTGTTTTGGGGGTTTTTGGTTCTTTT
>WTSP01017561.1:68581-108856 GCA_025331215.1 Actenoides lindsayi
TAAGACCCAACCCTTGAAGCCCTACCCTCCAGGTTGGCCCTGAAGCACACCCCTTGAAGCCCTGCCCTCCAGGTTGGCCTTAAAACACAACCCTTGAAGCCCTACCCTCCAGGTTGGCCCTGAAACACTACCCTTGAAGCCCTACCCTCCAGGTTGGCCCTGCAGAGGCATGAGGTGGGGAAGGGCAGGTGCAGAAAAGTGAAGGACATCTCTGTGTCCAGCACTCCAAGGTTGTGTAAGTGAGGCCTGGGATTTGGGCACCCATGTAAAGAAACGGACTGTGTTACGTAGTACCACAACCATCCACAGCTTTAATCCCCTTCCTTTCCTTTCTCCATCTATCCCATCTCCAGTTAGTTTGAGAGTTTAAGCAGGGATTGCACTTATACCAGCTCCTTTAGACGGAACCATATACAATGTACTTTTCTTCCTTTTTTTTTTTCTTGAAGTCTTGTGCCAAGGCCAGCTGAAGTCAATTGAAAGACAACCAATGACTTCAATAGGTTTTGGCTCCAGCCCTAAACGCACACCACATGCCAGACATGATGGCTGGTTCTATATCTGTCTCTGGGAAGCACTTAAAAATTGAAATGAGGAAAGGGAGGAAGAGAGCAAGTCTGTGTATATCACATACTGTATGTTCAATTGGCTTCAATAAATTTGAGAAGCAGCACACATGCTGGGAGTTGTTTTCAATCAATAAATAACACAGAGGTTGAATTGTTCACCTGCCACCTCATTACTGCCCCCCAGCAGAGGTGGAATTATCTTTTAGCCTCAAGGTTACTTGCAAACTAAAAGTTACATTTACAGAAACATCTATTTGCCAGCCTTTTCTTTTTTTTCCCCTTTATTTCCATTACAGGCAGCAGCAGTATGTGACACCCACAAGGACCCTTCTCAGCAAGACATTATATATCACTCCATGGAAATACATAAATGACAAATTATCCCTGATAGCATTGTGTCTCTGCTGACCTGCTCAAGGTTTAAAGGCAGCTGGCAATTAAATGCCATGGCTACAGACCTGTTAAAGGCTTCAGCAGAGTTGTATTTATATTAAGCAAAGGGAATTGTACGTAATGGTATTTTGCAGATGTATTTCTCAAATTAATCTGAGTAGTATTCATTCTTTCACTTCTCTTATTGAAATTATCTCTCCATCTCTCATGTATTATTGCTTAACAAGCTGAATTCTGACTTGCATTGGCAATTGTCTGGCCTAAAGCAAGAATGTTTTTTTACCTCCCTCACCACCCCTGCCAAGTAATTTGCCAGGGACTGAGAAAGGAGAAAGATACCACTTGCTCTGAACCTACAAAAGCTAAAGATTTGTTAGCAAAAACTGTGCCAGGGAGCACTACAAAGGGCTGGGGGCTGGACTGATCCTATGGAAGTTAAAGCAACGACGAGAGACCATCTTCCTCACCCCCCCACCCCCTTTTTTTTTTTCAGTGCAGGCACTTATTTTAACTATTGAGGTTTCTATTAAGTGCAGTAGCATTGTCTTCCCTTGGAGCAGGGGTATAGACTGGCCACTAGTCAGTAGTTCTAGCTACAGGACTTAGACTAGATCACCTCACCCTTGACTCTCTAGGAACAGCTGTGGGGTGGAAGAGAAATTCATCGTGCATTGGAGCATCGGGGAGAACACACACTGGTGGAGGGTAAGCATACCAAGGAACACTGCTGATCAAAACCAACCTTATCTGAGAGATTAATTGCCCAAATCTCCTGGCTGAGCAGGAATGAGAAGAGAGACGTGTTGGCAGTCAGAGGAAACGGCCAATAACCAGAAACAAGGATTAGAGGAGCAGAAGGAAGAATGGAAAACCCATATTTTAAAAGTTGGGAGTGGATTTGAAGGTCCTTTACTGTTTGATCTGCCTCAGGTGTATGCCATAAGCTGGCAACTTTGTCACTCGTTTTGTCTTAGCTGGACTGTTTCTTGTGTTCTAGTCCCAGTATTTTGCTGTCTCAAGGAATGAAAGGTCAATGTTCAAATTAGCCATGCCACAGAGCTTCCCTTTCCTCGCCTTCCACAAAAGCCCTCCTAACTTAATACAACCTGTCCTTGCTTCAGCTGTTTGGCTAGAGCAAAATAACCCTAGGAGAACAATCAGGTCTATAGAAATAATAAAACTTCCAAGTTTCCCAGCATAACCAGGCTTAGGCTGGCAATACTCATCTCAAAGTGAGGATGCATTACAATTCAGATCCAGAACAGAACAGCCTGATGAAGGTATAATTCTCTGTGCACACATCATTAATAAGCCTTGGCCATTTAATTAATAACCTTATGATTTGCAGTAAACCCAGTATCATAAAGATATATCTAATCATCCATTCACTTAAAAGAAAGCCCCTTTCACATCAGATGAAGATGACACAACACTCTTAGCGTTCCTAGACTTTTCCCTTAACACTCAAACAAGAGTAATGGAGTTTTCAAATGCATTCAGTGCCAGAAAAATCCCTGCTCATATCCCAGTCAGTAGGAATTTTCCAATTGATTTCAAAAGATGCAAAATGAAACAAAATCTTGTGCAATTTGGACAAAAAAAAAAATAATCTAGTTCTATATGTTGGTTTGGGGTTGGGTTTTTGTGTGTGTTTTTTCCAGTCCAAATATAACTGGAGTTATAATGTATAACAAACTTAACAAGAGAACATCATTCATAAGTCACATAATTCATTAATGTAATTCACAGGGACCTCAGAGGCTACAGCCTGCTGTTTTATGTTCAGTATTCCTACCATGCTTATCAATTAAATACAGTGATAAACTTCACAAGTCAGACAGGTTTTCATATCACGTGCTGGAAAAGAAAAAGTATTTGATTTTGCACCATAAACTATCATTATTAATCATATTTATTGAACCACTGCCTGTACCAACTAAGAGACAAACTAGGTCCTCCTCCTGTCTATGTACTAGACTAAAACTAACCCTCCCTCAAAAAAAGTCAGGCATCTCCACATGGCCTTTGGCTAAAAACTATCAGGATCTCAGCATGATATGGCAATCTTAGTTAAATCAACTGCTCTTTTCATCCCAACAGAGATCTGAAATGTGCCTAGCATTAAGAAAGCTGCAGATCTGACAGCCCACCAACTCAGAGGAAGATAATACCAAGCAAAATCTGTAGTTGTTAAAGAAAACCCAGCAGAGAAAGCTAGCGAAGTGCAAAGCCATCCTTACGTTACAGATCAAACACAAGGCAGTAATGAATCTGCTGAAGAACTGATGCATCCAGAGGTACCTGGTCAGAACAAGAACACCACAAGAACCGAAGTCTTTTAGGAAGGAAGTGGCACTGAGGAATCAAGGTATTTACAATTGGTGACAAAATGAACTGAGGACCAAGATGCCTTAAGAGACTAAGAAAGGGATTGAAGTAAATTCAGATAACTGGGAGAAAGACACAGATTTGGGCAGACTGTTAATGTTAAAGGCAAACCTGGTAAGCAGACCAAGGAGAATTTTCTAAGTAGTGCATAAACTATCCTCTAAAACAAAATGAAAGTTCAAACACCAAAATCACCTAGGCCTTTCTGAAATGTCACTATTTAATTTCAGAATGATTATTGTGACCCAAAGGATTTTCAAGTTCTTCTGTCATTAGTCAGGTCAGACAAAGTTTTGAAAATTAAGGGTATTCGATTCTATCTATAAGTTGTCCTAGGAAGGGACCTACAAAGAATCTGTGGCTTAAGAATTCCACATGAAAGCTGTGCATCTGGTTTCCTTTATATCTCCCTTCTGCAAGAAGGATATAGTTATTTACACCTTTCGGGCTCAGTCCAGAACAGACTGAATGCCTGTAAGGGATATCCTTCTATAGGATACCAGGAGACAACTGAATTCAGTTCCAAGCTCTTTAGAAAGAGACGGGACACGTGCGGTCTGTGGTAGTCAATAAGCACATCAGCAAGGAAAAGAAATGCTATAATCAAAGACTGAAAGAGTTTGCAGACAGGTCTCAGTCATTTTGAGCCTGGAACTGTTGGTTTTACTGTCCTGGCACATGCTGTGTTAGCTGCAAGCAGTCAGCACGAGTCAAAAGTAGCCACTCCTAAGCACTGCGTGGAAAGATTAGCTTTGTTTGTACCATGATATAGAAGGGAAGTGTCCATGTGGGACTCGATCTTTGTAAACTTAAAATGGTTTATCAACAGTTGGAACTGGGTGGCTTTCATGGGAGTTAAGAAGAAAAAAAACATTAAAATCCCTTTAGAAAGAAAAACTAATGATATTAAAGCAAATCTCACAGAACACTGGTATGAATGTAGCCAAATACATACCATTCACCTGTTGACCCTCTTTTCAGCCTATTTCAAACAAGAAAAAAAAAAAAATCTGTGAACCTACAGTTATATATGTAAAAAAATTGTGCACACACACATGCATACAAAGTTCATGCTACTGCGTTAAAAGCCACCATGTAAAAGCAAGGGACAACAGAGCAGAAAGATCCCAAGAGCACCACTTCTGATTATCAGACAGGAGATGTTTGCTTGCTCTTTTGCAAGGACATTCCACTCTGTTCACACATTTTCCATCTTAATTGTTCAGCAATAAAAAACTAATGGTTCTAGTGCGCTATACTACTAGGACTCTAGTGTCAGAATGCCTCTTAACAGAGCCTGGAGGTATTTCTCTCTCACAAACCTCACTCAATCTGTTCTTCCCACATAAGATAGGTGGGTGGCAATTCTGTCTCTTCTATAGAAGAATATTCTATGTTATTAACTGCTTTTCCATTAAAGGAAGGCATGTCAAAGTCATGCACTCTCTCTAAACGAATAGTGTGTATGTGCAATGTACACATCTCTTATACTGTCCATTAGCTTAGAGTTTTGCACTTACAGTTATAATAGTCTATTTTTCCTTCTTCCATGGGTAATGGTGCATGGAATGAATGTCTGAATCTTGAAATGGCACTACAGACTACTAATCTTTAGAAAAGTTTCCAGCAGCAAGAAAGGCACAGAAGAGCAATTGTTTGCAGCATCTTCCTGATGGAAGAGAAGCCATCAGTTCAGTTTCACTGCAAATCAAAAGATTCAAGTAACAGCTTTAAAACAGCAACAACAACAAAAAAAAAGAATGCCAAAGGAGGAGGGGAAAAAACAGAAGAAAAACGAAAGAAAAACAAACCCAAAACAAAACCTACCCAAAACACCAAACACTACCAGACAGAAATCAGTCTTCAAAGCAAAACACAAAGCACACTTAACAGCTTATCACAGAAAAACTTCTAGAAACATATTTTGTTTACTATGGTGCTGCTTAAGCTTATTGGCAAAGGACTCCAAGCCCTCCTCAATAGCCAATTATAGTCCTCTTATTTTTACCCTGTATTCAATCTATATTGAACTGATCCTTCACTCCCCCAGTTTTTCTGAGGTTTCCTTCTGCACAGTAGCAAAAAAACCCAACCAAATCAAAACAAATAATTGCTGGGATTATCAGTTTCAGTGCACTGTTATAAGCTGAAAAAGTACAGGACAAAGCCTGTGAATTAGCTACATCCACATGTATCACCACCTTAGAGCATGCTGCTATTGCTTGATTTTCCCATTAGTATCTAAGATGTATTGCACTTAAATTAATTCCTGATGCCTTTCTAGATGAATCTTAAGACTCCTTGATGCAGCATTAAAGTCCTGAATGGCATCCTGTCAGTGGCACGTCTCATAACGAACAGAAGCAGAGATGATGACAAGTCAAGACTAAATTGTCATGAGCACGAACACTGCATGCTAAGAACACAGCGCTAGAACAGGGAATTGGGATGCAAACAGCTCTCCAAAACGTGACTTGATTTCCACCCCACACACATAATTCTTATTGTTGAATACACACTGAGGAGAAGATGAACTGCACCTGAAAAAATGAAGCTTTAATGCCACAGAGCATACACATCACCCACACACAGAAGTCATGTTTCTCAGAAGGAAACTTCTGCCTTTGATACCTACAAGTGGGAGAGTGATGGCTACTTGATGTCTATTCAGCCCATTGGCAGTGTCCCCCCCTTTTGATCCTAATGGCAACATCTATGTATACAACAGGCAGGGCACATTAAAAGTATGAAAATACAGGAAGGAACAGTAAAAAAGAAACCACTTTGCAACGTTATTCTAATAAAGCGATTCAAACAAGCCTCGATTTTAAGGTTCTTCCCCAGAAAGCTACAGAGCTCCATTTTCCTGCAGGAAACTGCCCTTTTAGGGATGGTGTGGCAAAGCCATCTGCTGCTTTATCGCAATGGTTTTCAGCGAGGTGGAGCAGGGAAACGCTGATCATCACAGAAACAGGCTGTTCAGCCAGAAAGCTCTGCCTGCCAGACTCCGCAGAACCTTAGCCCACGTGCACTGAAATCACCGGCTCCGCTTGGAATTTTACGGGTGAGTATTTTCTGTATTTATTGGGCTGGACCAAGTCCAGCTCCTACAGGAGGAATATGACAGATTTCATCTGCTTGACAGCCAAGTCTAATTGTATTTTCTGTAGGAAATGACCAAAGACAAAAGTGCACATGTCTAGGTACTCCAGTGATTGTGCCATATGGAGGTTTAGATAAAGGTTTTGTTGGTGGTTAGAGTTCTGCAGAATAACTGGGCACAGCCTGCACCCAAGCAACTGGAGCAGACGGATCTGAAGGCTCTCCTGGAATGGAGAATTAAGGTAGCGTGGTGTTTTCTTGTAGAAGGAAAGTGAAGTCTCATGCATTTAACTTTACAGCAGAATGCACATTTATCCTGCTGCTTATCAGAAACCTATACACGCACCTACAGCTAAACTATTTGATTTTAATGTAACCATCAGTATAATAAACTCTGACATGTGATAAACCCCCTTTCATTACTTGGACCACCAAGTGCAGTGGAAAGAGAAGTTAAAATTCATCAGACATCAACACTGCTGGTAGACACACCAGTCACCAAACAGTAAACACTTAACTGGTGAAATTCAGTTAAAATAAACAAAATCCCATTCACTCTATCCATATAGAAAACAGCAATCTAAAGACTTTGGAAATTTTTGATACCTTTTCCTACATGAGATATACTCCATCACATCACAACAGTAAAGGACAATAAGCCCGAAGTAATGATCACCAAACACTAGTCCAACATCATGCTCTTAGTGACTAAAATCAGTCGAATCTTCTGTGCACGCACACCACCGCCCTTCCATTTTTCTTTGTTTCTTAACTCCTCTCCCTTGGTAACCTAATTTTCTTCCCCTATCCTCTTGGCCATCTGTTGAAAAATAAGCATCATCTTAAACAGTTAGACCCCCTTTAAAACGGAATAATTAAGTTCTCTTTTCTCAAAGCTTCATCCTTCTCCCTGAAAATCCCACCCTGACACACTTCATTTAGGAACATAATTTTTATATCCACCATAATCTCGAAATGCCACATTACTAAAGAAACTCAAACTACACTGCAAGTAGCCCTTCCTCTGCCCAGAAATACGCCTGTGAAACTCCTACTGATGGGTCATTTCTAATTAGCAGATTGAAATTAAAGAAATCTTTGTGCTTCAAATGCAAGCTTCTGTTTAGTTACCAAAAAAAAAAAAAAAAAAAGCTATTAAGAGGAGGATATAATCTTTCAATATTGATGCAGTTAGATGAACAAACTAAGGTTTTCAGTACATCATCCTCATTACAGTCATTGGTAAAAGAATGGGCTCATTCGTGTAATATAATATTAGCCGTAGAGTCTTTGTAATGAAAACAAGCAACCCGTTTTATTGTCCAATATATTTTGTGAATAGTCATGCGTTCTAACACAACGGCCTCTTTCATTTTCTCTGAGTTTGTTGGTGTCTTTCCTTGCAGTGGTGAAACTGCAAACAAGATGCAGAGAAGAGCAGCAGTGAAACATTCCAGCGTGGTCTGGAGCACCATAGCTGTACCTTGGACAGTATGTGGGGTCTTAAAACTCCTGCCCAGTTAGTGGGATCAGATCCTAACAGCAACAGAAAACATGGCTTTCACCTCCCATTACAAACTTCCCAGGAAGGCCCTATTCCAACATTTATTGCTTATGTGGTAAGAGATGTGTTAACAGGAGAAGTGCCCCTGTTAACATTAAATTCAAGTCCCTCCAGCCAGCCTTCCCTGGCCTGTCCCAACAAGGCTTAAAGATGCTCTTACACGTTTGAAAAAGAACAGCAGATAACCAAGGAGTGCATACCCAGTGATACAGCAAGTATTGCTCAATACAAAACCATCGCTCTTGGGAGTCCACACAATCAGATTTCTACTAACATTCAAAACATTATTGCAGTGTGCTTTTTAGATACTTTGATTACGCTGACTTTCTTACTCAGGGGAAAAAAAAACACCAAACAAAAATTTATCTGAAAGCTCCTCTGATTTTTCCAGCTAATAGAAAGCCAACTTCCTTTCTACAAGACTTTCTTTCTTTCTACAAGCCTTTCTTCACTTCGAGACAACCACAGCTACAAGAGCTCTATCTGTACTTGATTATAAAAGGTATTACTACACAGATTTAAAAGGCATCCAGTAGTAATTCATTAATCTTAAAATTACAACAGCCTGCAATACTACAAGTGAAGTTTTGGTTACACAGTAAATGGATGGATTCAGTCCAGTATATCCAATATGCAACAAATGAACAACAAATATGAACACCAAAAAAAAAGGGGGAAAAACACCAACTAGTACACATTGGACTCTGCTCAGGTAACTGCCAGATAAGCTCTGTGATCACGCTGTGTTGCAATTAGTTACTTACAGAGCACAAAAAATGATCATTCTCTGATATATCCTGCAAATAATGACTATGATTGTTCTGGACAAACGTAAGAGCAAATCCTTATCATGCTCATACTAATGGCTGGCATGAGGCACACCCCTGTATAGTCTGTCAGCATGAAGTGTCACCTGAACAGCCCATCTTAGATCAAAAGTTAACGGCTAGAGTCTTTAAAATCCTTCTGAGGACAGTATTCAAAGAAATAATTCTCTTGTTTAAGACACAAAAAAAGTCTGAAGAGTTTACGTTTGTTTGAATTAAGAGTAAAAATAAAGTCTATGGTTTTAGAAGTTGATAATTTGTTTCAAATACACCAAAGTATTTTTTCTGCAGTGAAGTAACTCTCAGTTTCTACCTAAGTATTCACAATTAATTCCAAAAATATACAGCACTTGTTTCAGAAATCACAAGCCCAGATGGTCTTTCACAGTGAAACGGGATTCATTATTTATCACTCAGAGAGAGTCCATGAACCCTCCATCATTCATGAAGAACAAAGTAATGTCCAGCTCCTTTGAGTCAAACTCTTGTTAAAAAGGAGCAACTCAGGCTTGTTGCTCAGGCAGGAATCTACTCACCACATGAGCACGCAGGGAATGACGCACCCTGACTAAAGCTGACCCCAAAATACCTTGCCAGTGACAGGTTTTACTTCTTATCTTTGCTTCTCAGCAGCAGACCAAGTTCTTCGGCATTTTCACAAATAGCCATAAATTTTTCAGTTTGTGAACAAAAGCACTCCACTTCTATTTGGTTTCCATTCCTCTTTGTCTGGCATTTGGATGGCAGAAAAAGGAGACACATCTCTATCAGCAGCATACACTATGTTTCCCAGAAACTGTGCACAAATCCTGAGGGACAGCAATAAAAAACGGTCTGTAAGTACCTTGGATGAGTTTTCAAAGTACATGCAGGATTTTTAGCCGCGTGATTCCCATCTATCTTAACTGCTTCATTGCTGCTTCACAGGACGGGCACACCATGTCAAATGTGTCCTCAGAGCTTGCCCGGAGTACACAGCACCACATGCCAGCATTTTTCAATCGCGGATGCTCCTGTGTTCTACCACGGTGCAGACACCTCCACTCAGGCTGCCGAGAACAATCCGGTTATTATTACAAGACCGAGCTAAAGCTTTGAGCTGCACATCACCTTCTCCTACCAGCCCTCCTCATGCTGAGTGGTATTTTGCTTCAATAATAGTCCAGCTGACTTCTGCAAAACTATTGCTCCACGCGAGTGAGAACGGCAGCGTCCGAACTTTTCCCATAATCGTCGGTCAGGCTGGAAATATCTGAGCCCCTTGCACCCAGGAACAAGGAGGAGAATACCCCACTCCTTCCTGACTCTTTTGTTAAAATTGTTATTGAAGAGGAAATTAGGGAGAAAAAACCCAAACATTATCAATTTGCTTCTAAGATATAAAATGCCAATATATCCCGTCCCAAAAAAACCCTGGCCAATTCTACAGAAGACTCAACACAGCAAGGAAACGCACGGGACTGTACCTGCACACACAGGGTAAAGATACTGGCTAGGCAGAAAAGAGTTTCACAAGTGCTTGCTAAAATCTTACACTATAACCACCTGAAATTCAGGTGGTGAAGAGCTGCTCTTTTAGAGCATCATCCACCTTCCCCCCCCGACTCACCAGGGAAGTGCAAACACATCGCTGTGCCCGTGCAACAGCAACCACCCAGCTTCTTGGTAGTCAAAGGCTGCCCAGAGACCTCCACTCTGGCTCCACAACAAACAAGCCAGCCTGCCTGAAAACGGGCAGTATACAGGGGCTATGGAGCTTGCTAAACACTAGCATACAGATCTTGTAAATGCTTGTAATAGGAGATTATTCTGAACGCGAAGAGACTTCTCCAAAGATTTAGCACACCTCTGGTGGGATACAGGCAAGCTCCCCACACACTGAGCAGGAAACTGAGTTGAAAATATGCAGGAAGCTCTTGTGTGGCACGACACACCTTGCTGATTTGCCTCAGAAGACCTCCTCCTTTGTGGAAATACAATTTAAGAAGAAGAAGGAGAAGAAGAGGTATGTAGCATCCATAAACACTTGAGAGAGCCTCATGTTCTATATAATCTTTATTTTATTCCAAGCCAAACTCAGAAAGAAATTAGCTGTCCAATTCTCTCCTTGCAGCAGCCTTTAGCTTCAGCACTCCCGTCAAAGCTTTCACCTTTGCAGTGAAAAGACGTTGGGATTCTCCTCAGAGCTCTTTCACAACCGTCTTTAAATCAGCCAGAAAGGTCAACCCAGAGCAACACAAAGCTTTACTATCCTCAAGTCTATGCACACTAAATTATTAGCGATTTTGTGACAGTGCAAATGTTGTGTTTACAGGGAAGGGTAATCAAACAGGTTGGCTGCACAGTACTTTTTAAGGATCTAATCTCTTTTCAAGTAGTAAAATCATGGCCTCTTTTTAAGCCACCAAAAATTGCTGAATGTTGGGTTTGGATTTGCTTTAGTCCTTTATCCATCAATCAAAAATTAATCCGCTCATTTCATTTGTCAGAGAGAACGATCATATCACTGAAGCAGCCAAACCACTTTCCAACAGCCTTCATGGTTATCTCAACAAAGGCCATAAATGTAAAGAGCACTCACTATTAGCTCATCCAGATTAGATGTGCAAATACAGTTGGGGTACAGACGATTAGATCAAACCTATCTAACAAAGTACCTCCAATTTCAGTCAGTTTAGGCATTTTCTTTCACACTCATTTAAATAAAACAAAGAGGTTCCAGGAATGAATTCCAGTTGTGAATTCAGTGACAGTTTAATAGAGAAAAAAAATTCTTTTCAAACTTGGGAAGTATTTAAATAAACATAGCATGTATATTCCCAAGTAATTCATTTGGTCATGAACATCACACTGGTGATGCTTCCTGTTCCAGTGTTATATCCCATCGGGAAAGACAATAAACCCTCCCCAGCAGAAGCACTAACAGCAGCATCGTTTCCCAAACGTCATCTTCTCCATTTTCCTAATCTTTGGTTGACATTTGTGGTAAACTCCTCTGCACTAGACAGAACTTATCGTTGCCCTCCGTCCTGGGGCAGAGGGACTCTTAGGTCAGCCCACAAAACTCTTCTCACTGCCTAGAGTCAGAATTTTCATTCATCTTTAAAATAAGCCAGCATTTATTCTTTCCATTCGGTCCAGCATGGATAATTCCCTCCAGCAAAGGAAGATTGCTTTCATGGCTGTGTTGGCCAGTCCTGCTACAAGAACGCAATATTTTTAAAGGCTTTTTCTCAGGAGAAAATACCCTAAGATATATTTATCTCTAACTAATCCATTTTTAGCTCTTACTCTAAGATTAAGGAATTAGAGACTGCTACAGCTGCTGTCCTTATCACATTAATTACTGTAAATTGGCTGTCATCTCAAAAAAGAAAATCCACTTCCAGGGAGTGTCTCGTTGCATGCTTCAAATACCAGGCAAAGAGCATATTGAACGTATCACTGTAACTCAAGGCTCAACAAACAAAGGATGTTACACAAAAGCGAGTGCTCTTGATACTGCTATTCTTAGCCTGTCCACACCCCAGTTGCAGAACTATAGATCTAACTCCACGTACTGTTTCTGCTTGATTTCTGACTGGCACAAATTACTTCCAACCTCAGCATTTGAAAAAAAACCATGAAATAAATTTGGCACGTTGTGTACGCTTATGCGTAAAAAGCACTAACGCCCAAACTGAATCAAACCCACAGACATTTACTATAGACTTTGGGCATGGAATTATGCCTCCTCCTCCTCCTCAATACGATTGCTTTTCAGAAATGTAGCCAAATCAGCATTTATAAGCAACGTTAACATTTGTCACAACGTTGTGATAGCACTTCAGATGCCTTCTGTAATTCTAAGTGCTGCGGTTTTGCCTGAGTAAGACGAGGAGTTGATCTTAAAGATGCTTTTACATGCTTGCTTAGGGAGATTCTTTCTGAAGAGTTATATATATATATATAACAACACTAAGAAATATTATTTAATATAATTCAAATGCAATTTGGGCTTATTTTAAGCTATTAAGTCCTCCCATCAATAGCTGCTAAAAAGCTGGCCACCTCTCCTCTACAGGATGGTGCTGTGAGGGGGTTTAACACCATTAAGAGTGCAAAGAACACCCACAAACCCTTTCTTCCTAGTCTCACAGGACACACATGTGTATGTCTCCCTCTGATGCACAAGCAGTACTACAGTTTTCCAGCAGGACCAGAAATCCAGGCATGAAAGAGAACCTATGTATTTGGGTACTTCTGTGTTGTCCGTGAAGAAGCCAACATCCCAAATATTAAAGGAATCCCATAATTCATATTTTCCTATACACTAAAACAAGTGTGAAAAATATTCTGGTTTTGCTTTTTTTTTTTTTCTTCCCCAGTCCTTTACAGTCACATCATTTTCCATTGAAATTCTTAAATGCCAATGCAGAAACCAAATTATGATGGAAACTCAATACAGTATTTCTATAAATTCTATACTTTGAAGAGCTTAACATTAAAACTTCTCAAAAACTGACACTTTATATGAAGTTATAGATGATTCTTCTCAAACTACCATAGAAAAACTTGAGAAACAAGCACAGGTTCAACTTTTCACTTCGATAATCTCTTTTTTTGCTGTTGCTGGTTTGTATTTTATTGGGCGAGGGCATGGGTTGGATTTTTCTGTGGGGTTTTTTCGGGGGGTGTTTAAGGTTGTGTTTTGCTTTTTTTTATTGTGGGGTTTTTGTTTGTTTCACAAGCATCAAATTACTGTAATAACACATGAGAAAAATAAGGCTTTGGGAGCACAGATTTTTTCAAAAATCACTTGATACATTTTTAGAAGAAATAAGATGAATGCTCACTACTTATCCATCAGAGAGAGAGAGATTCAAGTCAATCAGACAAAGCTAGGTAAGAGTTCTGATTTTCGTTTGATGCCTGAATAGCAACCTGCTACGTGGTCAGCGATACAACCAAAGTCCAAATTGCCATTGAGATTTAGAATTACTAGATAAAGACATTTCATCCAGACAGGTAACTCATACACTGGGCAACTCTTCTGGGCTTCGACGCTATTATCTCTCATTTCGCCTCCACGCTACTTCCCCTCCCTGTAGCCCTTGTACAGATTCATTACACAGCCTACAGCCAGCACTGCCAAAGCCAAGATGTGGATACAAAGAGAACGCCCTAACGAGGGCTAATGCAAGCTCTGATACGGGAGAGAAATGCTGTCCTCCCTGTGACCTCTTGCCTTCTGCAGCCTAAAAAAGACAAGTCACACTGCGACTGTCCCCAGACTACAATGGCAAAGATACTTTTGACAGTCCAAGCAATTGTCAGCTCTCATTTCAAAAGTGGAGTTTCAAGAAAGGTTGGTTCAGCTTTTATGAGAGATGTCATTCTACTGAAACTACATTTATTTTTGAAGGCGTCGGAGACCAGCTGAGCAAAATCTTAACTGCATTAACTTTGAGATACTTTCAAACGACCGCATTTCACGGAACAGCTCCAAAACCCAGACTTAGTGCTTATATGTCATCTCCTGAAAAACAAATCCACTCTGACACATTTTATTGAACATAACCCAATAATAAACCCAGACTCTCCAGACCGTACCCTGGATGCACGGCTGTGTCGGTGCCGGATTCCCACTGCACTATCAGATTAGGATCTGGAAGGACAGATTCAATTGCCTAAACGACGTGGTGGCTGCTCGTGGAGATCAGGGGACTGCCGGTCTTATTTCTCGTACAACTACTAAATGTTTAGCCCGCTGTTTCCACCAAGGCTCACAAAAGGCCTTCCACGCTACCGCTTGTGAAAAGGAAGCCGCTGTTGTATAAACCAGTTGATGGCTTAAATACAGCATCCCATTCTCCGGAGTGTGGAAATTCGTTATCGTACCCACAGATTATGTGGCAGCAGCAGCAGCCTTGAGAAGCGTTCTTCAGTGACCCTTATTTATTCTAAGCCCAGGGAGCTTCTCAGGTATCATCCAATGGAGCAAAAAAAAATCTCTCTCAATGTCAATCATTCTTGGCCCGTGTGCACTTTCTCACTCATGCATCTTAACTTTAAAGTGATTGGTCTTTTCCCTCTGGAGTCAGGCTGAATGATATAGCAGCTTTCTCAGTTGTGATATTAACATTTCAAGTCAAGCCTCAATCCACTTCTCCATCTGAGAGACAAGATAGGAGACCTTAGGCCTGCAAGCACCCTGGGGAAGTTTATTTTGATTCTCAAAATCTCTAGTGTTTTAGAGATTGGAACTCTTTCAGTAACCAAAATGCTTCTAGTTTAAATCCCTGCCCCAGAACACAGTAATTTGCTGTTGAGATTTCTAATCAACGGGGGTGTTCTGATTTTGGAAGGCTGATGAAACCCTGGCAGTTTTTAGGCAATCACGTTCAGACGACACACGCTACCGTACCAAACCTGACCAACAAAAAGGCCACTCCATCCACGTGACAGTTAAGGCTGCCTGCATACCCAACAGCTCACACAGTCAAGCACATTCCTCCATAGACCAATGAGGCTGCGTGTTGGCTGGCCACGGGTCCAGCCTGTGGATATAAGCCTCAGGACTGGTAGCTTCCTTTGACCTCTTGGGTTGTTTTTTTTTTTTCTGGGCAGCTGCAGCAATCTGTGACAGCAGCTGCCACAAAAAAACTACCAGGTTTTTGGGTCAAGCCTTAGAATGGAAAGCCACTTGCCCTGGTTACTCTTCTAGCCAACAGCAGCAGCTGCAAGTAAGATGTTGCTCACTGGAGTGGGTCGGAGTTTTACCACAAAAGAAACCACAACAACAATAGACAATTTTTACATTACTGTTTTTCTATGAGTCAAAGATATTTTTTTGCACGGTGGTTTTCAAGAGGCTTCACTTATGTTATTTCAAGAGAAAATTTTCATCTTGAACTGGTTCCTAAAGACCAGCATGCTCTAGAAAGAGATACACCATCTTCATACTACTCCCAGTCTCTCAGAATATTAAACACAATTCAACAATGCCTTCTGTTTTTGCAAACACACAGATACACCCTTTGCTTGTTCGTCTTTCACTCAAGCTTTTCCAAATCCTTTCAACATTGAAGGAGACATGCAGAAGAAAAAGAATTAATTCAACTTTTCCACTCTGTAATCTCTACAAAGTTGAAGGAGTTATGAAAATATAAAGGTGGTTAGAAATGTAAGAAACAACTGGTATGAACCCTTGTCATTTACTTTATTTCCCTTAGAAAAGGGAAAGGACCATGTTTAGTTTCTCCCCCTTTCTTGTACCAATCACAGTTTAAACTTTCCAAATTTTCAGGTGATAAGAGGCAAAGCTGCAAAACCAACTGTCTGAACATAAAAAACTCAATTTCAAAAATTCTGGGTGAAAAAACCAACCAAGCAAAACAAACAAACAAAACACCACCACAGAGAACTTTTGTATTGTAGAGACAAAACAAGGGCATTTTCCTATTTTACCTCATGTGAGACAATTCAAACAGTTGACAGAGCCACGTGGCTTGTTAGTTGTTTAGCTGTAGTTTTTATAGCATTCTTTGGACTAGAAAGACAACTCAGCCATACTCAAAGATAGCTTTAGAAAAAAAAAGGGGGGGGGGAGAAAAACAAAAAAAGTAGTAGGTACCACTGGACTGACCATGGCAGTGCAGTGCTACGGGTAACCTGGAAGAGGAACTGCATAACAAACTCATTCTGAAAAATTCTACTACTGAAAAGCAAATTACAGTAAGTAATCTTATTATTACAGCACTTGAAAACTACAGCATTCGGCATTCAAATGACATTTTACAATCACAGTCTGGCAGCACTGGAAATTAAGTCTCCAGCCAGAAGTCTAAGGTTAAAAATTCACAGTATTAAAGAAACTCATTGAAGGAGCTGAGAGACATGAGAAAATAAAATACTATTTAATGTAGTTTTTAGTCTCGCAATACCATTCTACCTTAACTCATTAAAAAAGCATACAGCAATAAGTCATCTAGCTGGGTCTTACTGCTTGATTTCTGCTCACCTGTTACAAATGTGCATATGTATCCCAACACCAAACAACCACAAGGCTCCTGTGCCAGTAACAACACAAATGCACTCTACCGTAGTGTCCAAAATGCCAGTTTAACCTGGAAACAGGTTCACGATCACCAGTGCTACCCTATTCCTCTCTAACTTGACCAACGTGGCAGAGACCTACAGCTGAGCACCTATGGAGCCACACGGCTTCACTACAGCATCTTGCCTCTTTTGGCTACACCCAGAAACACATTTCTGTATGTAATTCTAAATTATTCCAACTACACCCTAGGCCAGGGTATGAGAACAGGTGCTTAAGCCAGATCCCATCAGTTTAGAGAAGATGGAGGAAGCTCTGGGCTGCACTCCTCCGGAGCCCAGGGGACCAGACCCTCAGCAAGGCTTTGTCCACAGTAGTTTTGTGGAGTTTCACCAGGACTAGAGTTTAACATGAGGAAGGAAAACTTCCTCACTGTGCTTTGTATAGGGCAGGAAAGGTCTTCAGAGGGGAAAGGTAAGATCAAACGGCTCTTGTTTCTGCAACACTCCTGCTGGCACCTGCACGTCTGGATAAACATCCCATTACACACTGGAGAACCACACATAAGTAAAAATAAAATGATACAATGCTGGCAGGAAACAGCTTTACCCAGGTTTAAACTCTGTCTGACACCCAAGTATAAAACATATTAGATGCTGGCTTCACCATCATCAGTGAAAAAGCTCCCATGAATGTGGAAAGAGACAGGATTAAATTAATGTTACTCACTCCAATCACTGATGTCTACAGAGGCAAAGAGAAACTGGTCTATAAAACAAAGGGATAAGCTTTACAGTATTCTGTAAAACACAACCATAGCTGTAGATGCTGAATAAAGAACTAGCTTCAAATATAATCCATACTCCTATTTATTTATATCTTAATATCTCTTTGAGCTAAAACGTTCCAGACTTGCTCTCAGATGCAAGATGAATATTTTTTTTCTGAAATCCTTTGACTCATAGATATCAAAGCACTGTGAATAATAGAAACAGACAAAGTGAGAATCATCTTTAAGATACAAATGTACGAGGATATTTTACGAGTGAAATGAATCTGCTTATAACACATAAAGGAACTGAAAGATAGCATTGACTAACGTCTTATTTCTGAGATCCCTAAGCTATTGCACCTCATCCTGAGATTACCCCAAAGCAAACAGATAGATACTTTAAAAATATACTGTTTTTTTCAACATAAGCAATCCCTGAAGAAAAAAAAATTAACTATAAAAATGCAAAGTCTAAAAGCTATGAAGAGTAAAGTGGAGAGCGGGCTGGACTCTACATGACTGACCTGTAAGTGCAGTGCCCAGGCTCTGCCTGAAAATTTCAGCTTTTTCTGAAGGGCAATTCCTCCCTTGACAGTCCCAGCCTACCCCAAACTTCAACAGCACCCAACATATCTCCACCCTATTCTGCCAAAATAACCTGAAGACATTAGAGCTTGTGACATAGCATCTCTGGACCAGGCAGTGTAGAAACAGTAACTACTGTAGCCCTGGCTCCTGCGCCAGAACTACCTCCCTGACCTCTGGCAGCACTGCCACAGGACCACTAGATCATCCAGATACCCAACCATGGGAGGAGCAGGACCACAGGGCTCACTCAAACCAGCATCACTCCCTGCTAGAGATGTCCTGCACACCCAACTCAGTCCATCCCCACCCCATCAGTGGGGCACCCACCGTACTGTGGCCATCTCCCACCCTTAGCCATTTTCAGCAAAACCCCTTTTTTCCAATCTCTTCCCCACAGTAAGTGCCAGGTGTCACTTGCTCATGGGAATAATTTGGTACCTGGTCACCCAGCAAGGAAGGTCAGGTACACAGCTTCCCACACCCAGGCCTTAAGGACCAGAGGGAGGCACGATTAATATCCCATGAACATCCCACACTGTGGCATTTCGAGATGCTGTGCGGACCTAATTTGATGACAGCGTTAAAACAGCCTGCTTTAACTCCTAAAAGACCTTACAACAGTTTTCTTCCCTCTTCTTTCACTTGGAAAGCAAGGATAAAAATCACCCCCATTTCCCTATTACAGTCCCAGCGAGCCCAGCAGGCTGTACATGAAGAGTTTTACACCACCACCCACGACTCAGCGTTCAGAAACAAGGGGAGTTCCAGTATAATTGGGGTGTGGTGCATGCGTTTCGTTGTCAGGTTCTTGGACTTCACCACCATCTGTGCAGACGTGCCAGAAAGAACAGGAGCCAAAACCAAATGTAACAAGTCCCCATTCCCTCTCTGGAAACGGCGCTGAAGCTTTCCTATTCTAATCAAGACAAATCTTTCATACAATAATTAAAATACACCTCCTATTCGAGGAGAGGACGACCAAGGTTGAAACAATTAGCTGACAAAGGCAAACAGCACGAACTTCCATCCTCCCCCACTAACAGTAAACATCAAATTTTTCCCAAAAGAAAAAAAAGTGCATCAAAGCTGAAAGGCAGAAAACTAAGTAGATGCTTAAATTAAAAATTTAAATTGAATTTCATATGAAGAATGCTCAGAAGCTGGCCTGTTTAAGACAAACCTCAAGTTTTTCTGCATGGCTGGAATCACATTAGCAGAGGAATGATAGCCTCGTGTATTCACTAATCTATTACCGTCAAGTTAGAAAGAGACTATTGCATTAGCATGCAAAAGGATGCAAGGCAGCACTGCAGGGGAAACCAGTATTTCTATAGTAAGCACCACAGATTTGTATAATAATGAGTCAAAAGGAAAAAAAAAGAAACCAAAAACCAGTGAGCTTGCACTGTTCTGAGGCTTATGTGCCTTGATTATATTGATATTACATTCATTTTAATGTGTCAACTGTTCTGAATAGCCTACCAAAGGCCAATGTTTCACCTCGGTATGATGGGAGAATCTCTCCTTCCCCCTCTCATTCCCCTCCCCTCCCCCAGAAAAGGCCAAAAAAATAAATAAAACCACCACAACCCTAAAAGAATTAAAGCTTAGATGTCCTGAAATCTTTCATCCACCAATGACTGCCAGCATTCAGATTAAATTCCAAGGGTTTACTGCAGCTCACAGTTTTAGCTATATAATTTACAAAGCCCATTCAGAGTCGTGCCAATCTAATTTGCAGTTCAGCAGTGATTATCATTTGCTGACTCCATCTACCTGAAGTTTTCCTTTTGAAGATCAAAAAAAAAAACCACAAAACTATTGATACCAACAGCTTTCCTCTGGGAAATGCTTCAAGAGAAGCAGGTAACCTGGCATGCCACTTGCAGCCTGATGTAAGCCTTGGTCCTACCTATTCTCATCATCTTTCACAGAAATGAGCCAATTGACCTGTATTCCAGTTGCCAAAAATCCAAGAGAAACTGGAGTATAAATTTCATTGCTCTGATATCAACTGATCTTCACTACTTCTTCCTGAAGACTTCGTTTCCTCATTCTCAGAGGAAATTTGCAGAGATGCTGACTGCTGTGTCATACAGTGGTACCTTGGTCCAGGTCTTACAGTCCTCTCTAGTAAGCTTGTATCTTCCAGCAAAATCCCTAAAAATATTCATGTAGTTTCTGGCTTTTCTGCCTTTTGAGGTCAAAACTTCTGGCTCCAGCAGGAACCATATCTATATAGTTTTTAACAAAAAAGGGGAACTAATAATTTGGTTTAAAAAGAGGGTTCAAACCGTGACACACACCTATAACAAAGAGAGTGGCTCAAAGGAAAAGGCTCTTGACTGAAGCTGGTCAGACTGCAGATTTACTTCTCTGACAGGGTTCTGGACCCCTGAAGAAGTCTGTGCAGAAGGCACCAGGGCCCACTGCTGGGCAACTTTTCAACCACCAGCACTGTGCTCCTTAAAAGTGCAGGCTTAAGGCAACTGAGACTACTGATTATATTAACACCAAATTTAGCAAGTCACTTTGGCTGAAAATGTGCTTTGCATTTAAAATTTTTTGTTTTGACACCATCCAAATGCTTGGAAACATTTAATTTCCAAACACAGTGAAGTGTAAATACTCAGAAACAAAAACCTTTCTGAAATGGAAGAGTTCCAAAAGGCAACATTTAGTCCAGAAGCATCTTTCCTTCCTTTGGCTTTTCACTTTTTTCAGCAAAAAGTCAATTTCTCACTGGTCCACCTGGGAATCCAAGAGAGAATTAGGAAAAATGAGAGAGGGGAGATCACAACAAACCCTGGGGCCTGAGGCATCCGGACTCCTAGGTCCCATGACATTGAAGGCAAAAGACCAAATAAAGAGTCAGCCAGCATTGCAGCACCTCAAGCAAGAGAAACTGAAGAGTACACGGGTCCCAAGGCACGGGACCCAAATAAACAGTCTGCCGAGCGTCCAAGCAGAAAATCTGCTTCACTCTATGCTTCCAGTAACTTCACGTCCTCTTGCTTCCAGGTTAAATCGCTCCTACTTTCCTATAAGCATCACAGAACCCAAGACCCTCAACATTTCACCTAATTATAGATACCCCTAAATATTAGGCCTACGATGGAACTGCCAGAGGTGCAAGAAAACAGGGTGTTCTCTGTTCCAAAGCCACTCAGCCAGGTGTCAGAAGGCAGTATGTCTGCACCTTGGACTGGTCCACTCCACTGACTTGAAGACAAAATCTTGCCAGATATATGCAACAACATTTTTTTAACAGTTATTTGCAACCTGAAACACTTCCAAACTAACAGTTTGGGGGCTTAAAAACGGACAAATACGAAATTTTCCCCATACTTGAATACATGACAGATGATATTGTTTATTAACTAGGTGATGTGAAAGGAAAAAATATCTGTAAACATACGTTCACTGATCACCCTCTCCTCACAATGTCCATTTCAGCTGAAAATCTGGTCAGCTCTTTTCAGGGGGAACAGGTACTAGCATAGCCAAAATCAGCAATTTTAATAAATATAGTCGCATTTGTCTCGTGCAGATGTGCTTATGGTGGAACAGGGTTGTTCACAAAAGGCTGTTTTCTACTACTGGTACGCTGGAATAACTTGGAAAACTTTCCCACTCAAACAATCTGTGAGAATCTGTTTGGTAAGGAGATCATTTTAACCTGCACATCACTATTTCCATGGGGATAGAAAGGAAATGTAATAGAATAACATCAGACACTTGGGACCCCAGGTCTCCAATCCACTCCAACTTCATCTTCCTTATGATTTTTCGAGAACTATGGTAAAAGGGTTATTTATCTGTTCTCTCTGCAACTTTGCAAGAGTTAAGTTTGAATTGCTGTCTGCCTGTGGACACTGCTGGCTATTAAGATGTGCATACCCTACAGGGGTGTAATTAAAGAAGCATTAAGATGTTTTCACCAAAGGACAGTTCATTCGTTGCAGCTGCACTCTTTTTTCAGCAGGTTAACTACTTGGCAGCCCTTGCATGTCGTAGAGTCAATCTGCTTCTAAAAGGATGGAGGTGAGTGGGCAGGACCAGGCAGTTCATCTTCTGGTCTCTCATTTATTACCACATCACTCAGCAGTGCTGCTGACCTTCCTCACCTTGGAAAAGGGGACCACACGCTGCTGGGGCCAGTGGGACAAGGCAAAAACAAATTCATTTTGAAATAATCTACCTAATAAGTGAAACAAATCTCAATTTTTTTAATAAATTAATTAAAAGGATACCCAAATAGTCCAAATATGTTAAAGGCAAGCTGTTACTTCATTTACTTCCCTACTTGCCTTCTCCACTGACGCTTAAACGGTGCAATTGTGCAGCCAGACATAGTGGTGCACTTTGTCTTCAGCTGGAAACAGCAGCCACTTCACAAGGGAGAGCTCACTCGTGAATGGAAAATGTCACTGACATAAGGGCCATCACAATCCGAAACCCTTCTGCGTGACAGGCTATAGCTTGCAACAGCATCACAGGCAGTACACACCATGTCACATTCTTTATACGTCTCTACCACACCCCTGGAGCAGCAGCAGGAGGTCATTAGGTAGAGGCAACAATGGACAGTTTACCATTAAAGGAATGGACCAGCAAAAGTTCTAAGAGAAAGGCTCAATCTCCAGTACCCTGCAATCAGCCTGTGCCCTGCACAAGGGTGGCATGTCCCCTGACCCCACTTCCTGCACAGGGCAGCCAACAGCTCAAACCAAGTTCAGCAAAGGAGCAGAAGGGAGGAAAACCATCGGTAGCAGAACACACCGTGGACTGTCTCTCTGGGGATCTTGGCAGGAGACACGACTGCAACCCTTAAAAGCAGAGACACGATTCGATTCCTGCACTGCAGAAGCTCCTAAGGCATCTTAAACCCCCTTGTACACCTGGAGGGAGACTGTTGTTGTCATGACAGGTGTTGGCTGTGCCTACTGGGCATAGCTGACCGCTGCTGAAACCCAATCTGACATCCCAGTCAGAATTCATAAAACCATCATTCGGCACCAGCAGGCTCATAAGCTGAAGCAAAGGAGGCTGGACGATGTCAAGTCAGCTGCGAGGGAGAGCAGCAACAACTCATCTCCAACACTGTAATTCCCCTGAGCTTTCTCATTGAGGTTTTGGGACACGATACAAAACAGCACTCGTTTCTCTGGTGTGTTTCCTCCTGTTTTCCCCAGGCACCCCAATTCCTCCTCCTCCAAAACTACTCCCATTTCCTCTGAGGGAAGCACAGACCCCCTTTCCCTGGGTCCTCCTCCACACAGCTCAAGCCGTCTGCAGAGCAATCTCTTGGAAATAGCTGCACAGCAGCTATGGGAGAGCATAAAAGATTAATCAGGTAAAGGATGGAGCTCTATATACAATTTGGTATTTAAAGTGCCTCTGCATTAAGAATCAGATAAATCCTGAGCAGGAGAATGAACTTCTCAAGCAAGTTTAAATGTGCTTAGATCCTTGATTGATAGATATGAGCGACCGCTTCATGCGCTGGGGTGACCCAATTCATGCTCTCTCCTCTGACAACAATTCCAGAATAAATTGCCCTGACTGACTAAGACATAATAAAAAACATTATTCTGGAAACCCACCCACTTAACCCATAGCCCCATGACTGTGCTCAAGTTAAATTACCTGGCAAGCCAGTCTAGTAGCGATCAATTTTGGCGACTTAATTTTTATTTCAAGGAAGCAACAGTTGTGATGCATAATGATGAGTCCATTGTGGTTTTAAGGTGTCTATCATCTGAAAAAGGACTTTCAAAACCATCTTAAAAATTAACCCTTCACTGTCATTCAGTGACTCGTGAAACACTTTCAGGAAGACATTTTGGATGAGTAGAGATTTTGTTAAGAGCAAATATCTGAGGTTATCAAAGCAGGTAATGGCAGAGGGTGATTTTAAAACAAAAAAAGCCAGGTTTGAAGTCACTGCATAGGATCCAGGTGTCAAATTAATTGTTGCTGCTTTAGCATTTTTGCTGCCTATAGTTCAGTCAAGTCCAAACCCCAGGTGCAACCACATACCAAAAAGTCACACCACCACAGTTCAACTAAATTGAAGGGGAAGTTGAAAAGGGAACAGATTACAAGTCGGAAGCGTGAGCTGTTCTTTTCAATTACGAACTGGTATCATAAGTTAACTTCACTTCTTTCCGTTTCTGACCTTAGCGGGAATAAAATTTATCTTAGTGGAACCTTGCTAGCAATTTGGCTCAGGTTTCAGAAAAACCCAGAAGAGACAGCCTAGTACATTCTTAGTGGTGCTGGCTTCACAAGAGTATCAAAATACTTCATAAAAATAAATAAATAAATAGTACTGAGAGAGAAACTTGTTTTTTGTCCCTCAGGTAAGTAGCTGGGTCAACCCCAGTCCAGTATCTGGTGAGGAAGCAGCTGTACTGAGCAAGGACTCCATTTACATATTCACTGTAATTACCTTAATAGCACTTTAAAGGAATTGGGCAGTCCAAATGTAATATGCAGCGAGGATTGCTGTTAGCACAGTTAACTGAGCTAGCAATTACTCTCTGCTGCTGTTGGGGAAGAAGGCCAGAGTGAGGAAGAAATGCAGTGCTCCAAGTAACCAAAAGGGCACACGCAGGGCTGAATTGTCCTTGCCCCCCAGGGCTTGCAATAACACTTGCAGGACTTTGTCTAAAGCTGCCACGTCGCAGCCGAGAAATAAGCAGCTATGATTCAACGTGCTTTAAAAAAATCATCAAGGAAGCTCAGCAGTGTAAAAGGTCTGTGAAAGGATAAAACACGGGATACCCAAACCACATGCCAGCCAAGCACAGCTTATTTCGCTCAAGAGCGAGGGAAGTAGTAAAGCAGAAGTGGTGGCAAAATTGAGGACAAGAAGGCAAGGGTTGAAATCTGCTCTGTACAGGCTGCGGCATGAACCAGGGCAGCTGGAAACACACCTTCTAGCACACAGGCAGCTCTCTTCAGAGCACCGAGCAGGAGGGTGGGCTCTTGCAGCAAGCCAGTGCTAGTAATGTGGCCTGCGAGAAGGAAGGGCAGAAGCAGGCAGGGCCACCCCACACTGCTGCTCCTCAAGAAAGGCATCATCTGCCATCGTCTCTACAGCCAACGTAGCAAAACTCAGCCCTAGGTAGGAAAGATGCCTTACCAGCCAGCTACGGTGTGCCAGCATTTCAGTCCTTGCCTTTCACACGTACAAAATAACTGCTAAACAGCAACATCCCTGACTGTTCATTTGTCTTTTCAGATGCTTGAATTGCTACAGCTCAGAGCTAACACCCAGGCTATGCTCATTCCCAGCAATGCCCAGACATATCATTGGCTCTGAAACGTACGAGAAGTTAGGGGAGAAAAGTGTTTTCCCCATAGTCTAGTGCACCAAGAAATCAGAAACAGCCTATTTTCCCCACAGTCCTGTGTACCCACGTGTCAACACTGTGTTATAGCCCAGCCTGAAACAGATGAAGAAATTCTCTCCTTTTGCCAAATTATCTCTAGTTATCAGCTAGATATTATAAATATTTACAAAGTTCTCAGTCTTTTATTAAACCATCAGAGACTAGCCTTAGATAACGTAACCACCAATAGATAATGAAAAGCTAGTAATCACCTCCACCAGCTGTACTTGCTTGGTTTTTGTTTGGTTTTTTTTTTTACTTCAAAACCATGTGTACCATTTGCTCCAGCAGCATGAAAGCTTTAAATTAATATGTGCTAATAAGAAATAAGCTTCCTTGTATTTTCATTAGATTGGCATCCTAGAAGTGATTTCCTATTTGGGCCTAATCTTATGGCTCCAGCTCTTAGCAAATTTAATTCATTTCAAGTGCTAACTGTGCTTTAATCTCTTGGAGAGCATGCACAGTTGAGGTACCAGCTAACTAAATCACTTTCAACAAGAAGCTAGTTAAATTGGCACGTGTTCAGTACACAATGTAAATTGTACACATCAGCACACAAGGCCTTCAAGTCATTGCCTCCATTATTTACTCCCCTGTTGAGTCCTTTCCTCGGTAATCCCTTCGCAGTCCTAGAAAAACATGAACACGTCAAGGAGTAAATGTAACTCAGGGGAGATCCACTCCTGCTGGGACTGATCCTGGGGAGTGCTGAGCTGCTGTGGCTCTCATTGAAGCCACTCAAAGAAGACAGACCCATCAGAGGTCTCTCCAATTACATTCTGCAAGTAGCAGAGGGTGAAGGGGGATGCTGGACTGGGTACAGCATCAGACCCAGGTTCCTCCTAGAAACTGATGCTTCTGTGGTACAGCCAATGCTAAGAAAAACCAGTTGTTTCTAGAATTCTTTGCATACAGATAAACTGTCATGTGTGGTGGTTTTTCTTCCAGCTGCATTACAAATACTAAAGAGTATACAATACAGATGCTAGAGCTCCAAGCAGCCTACACACAAATTGTTTCCCAAATAGCACATCTTATGGACCAGCCACGTTAGGGCAGCAAGGAAGGAGAGGAGAGTGCAGGCGAGGCATGAATAATATATGCTATGCACTCAATTCTGTAATTGCATTTAAACTATTTGTTTTCCCTACTACCAATGGAAATAAGCAAGGGAAAATTGCAGGGTTTAGTAAGCCTGGTTTTTTCTTTTCCATGTGGAATATTAAGTCATGGGTACAGTAAGAGTATGAACTAGACTTGAATTTTCTAGGTGCTGTAACTTCAAGCGTAAAAGGTTAACAGTTACTGGCAACGCTGCTGAATTACACTGACAAGTGAATAGTTCACAACCAGCCAGACATTTCACCACATTGCAGGCAGCCAGCATGTACAAGGGGCAAAGAAAACAGAATTTAAGTACACCCCTTGCTTCATTGGAAGGCTACTGGAATGAGGCAGTAAGCAGCCTTATGGTGCTCCTCATTCTCCCTTTTCTCATCCTTGCAGCTGAAGGTCCCTTCTTTATCCCTAGTGGGCAAGGCTACCAACTGATGTGAACCACATGTTCCTCTGTAATAGACCAGGAAATAAAAAAAGTCAGTGTCATACTCAGAAACACAAAAGACATTATGCTGGGAAAACTAGTTCAGCCTCCACACGCACTGTGCAACCCTTGCATGGGATAGATGGTCAGTCCAGCAGAGCCAGGCAGGGCAGTTAAAGAGATTGTCATCTGTCAAATCCCTGCTGCATGTTCTGAGGAGGTGGAAAGCATGTCACAAATGACAAGAGGGGATTTCAGGAAGAAAACAGCTTCCTTGTTATGAGAAAAGAGAAGGGTAGCCTTCAACCTGGCATTTCACAGCTACTCCCATACAACTGCCACCCTGCCACTTGTGCCCTTTGTGCCTGATGCAATGTCTTGTCCCTCTCTTCCCAGCACCCACAGGATGGGGATGTGCAAAGGGAGAAGCAAGAGCTTTGATAAATCCTTTCCTCTGCTGGCCTCCCAGGGCCTGTACCAAGTACCCGAGAGACTCCCAAGGGCAGCTGTAGCACATAGGATGTGCCACTGGGGGCAACAGGACCCCATCCCTGCACCCAGTGACCTGGGAGGCATCCCCAGGTGTCCACACAAGGATGCTGCCTCTGCACCTCTGTCACCCCCATGCAGGGCAGGGACATGCTCCCTCCGGGTCTACTGGCCATTGCCAGACCACAGGTACCCAAATCTTCTGAGTTTTAGGCTCTAAAGCCATGGTGAAGCTACCCAGGTTCTTAAGGCTTACAGCGTGGATTTTCACTGAGGGGGGGAAGATACCCCACTCACATACACAAGGCTGACCCCTGCAAAAAACTCCACAGGATCTGCCCTGAAGGGCTGGGGGAAAGAAGAGAGGCCAGGCCTCTAAAGAGAAAAAGTCACTAGGATTATTTCCTTAAGAAAATTATTCTTTTTTTTTCCTTCAAAAAACAACAAATAAAAAACCCCACAACACTGAAAGTTCCTCTAAACAAATGAAAACCACAAGAGCTGGAGGCAGTCACCCAGCATGGAAAACGAGCTCAAATCCCAGAAAGTTATCAAACGGAACAGAAAATAGTCTTATAATGGGAAATGTCAGGCAAGCCTAGTAAAAAGTGAGGCTTCCAGTCCCACCTGTAATCACCCACCGCTGCACTCTTAATAGGTTATCTACAATTATACACAGATGGTGAGAGATGGTGCAATCTTCTGCTGATGCTTGTGGTTATACGCTGTGCTTAACAAAACGCTCAGGCAAATTAAGGTCACTCCTGTAGATTTCTCCTTTACCCCTTCAAGACCACTTCCCACATCAAAGGGTGAGACTTAGCAGCCCTAACAGTGTAAAGACAAGATGATAATTTCTGGTTTGTCTTAGAATTCCATATTACTTATTGTTCTAGTGCATTCTGAAAGATTACATTCACATTTATTTTATAAAATCTATTTCACGTAAATCTCTTCTACTGCCAATGACAAATAAATCATCTAAGAATTGTGTTTAGGACAAAGCACAAAGGAAAAACAAGATCGTCCTATGCACAACCAGGACATGATGAGAGATCATTTTAAGATAAGTTTGTGTATAAATAGAATTCTATTTCTGAAAAACAAATTTAGTAAGACGTTGTAGAAAAGCCCTTTTGTGTTTTTAAAATAAATTGCACTGTGCTCAGAAGGCTTCAAGGAGGTGTTTGGGTTGAAACCCATACTTCACCAGAGTTGATATTCAAGTATTAAGTTAGAGTGACTCCGCTTTTCACAGGAAAGCCTTATTTAATTCCCCATAAAATCTGCACAAAAATAATTTCTTTCACAGTCATTCTAAAATGTTGCCATCTTCTGATATGAAAAAACATTATTCATACAGAGAAATTACTTGAAGTTCTTTATTACCTCGACATTGTGTTTTCTGTTTAAACATTAAAACTTTCATTTGCTCCTCAGACATTTAAAGGTGGCTTAATTTCCTCAAGACTGATTTGCAAATATTTTTAATCTAAAGAAAGGATTACATATGGCAGCTTCATTATACCAGAGCTAGATAAATGTTTGTAATTGCCAGCGCAACTTCTTCACAATAAGTGGCAGCTAATACAAGAGGCCATTTAAAGTTAGAACTGTGAAACTAGTTACCTGAAAATAACTTAACCAGCCACTTCATAAATCATAGAAAGCACGAGCTACCTGTTCAAATTACTCCGGAAAGAGATGACGTTATTTAGTTACCATCAAAACTTTCAAAACCCCCTATTTCATCTAATCTATACTTAAAAAAAAAATATGTAAGAGTATGGAACATTTGAAACAAGCCATCATCTCTTAAACCCTGGTGAAACTTCACATAACACGGAGAATAAAAAGAAGTTAAATTATTGTGATAGAAATGTTCTGATAGCATCCTGTCAGAAGATAATGTCACTATAATTAAGTGAATTTTGTTGCACACCTACTCACAGATCAGCTATTCACGGGAAGAGACAGCTAACGAGGCAAAGACACTCAAGGAAGGAAAGATCAAAGGAGCACATTTTGAATACACTTAAACTCTAGCAAAGGTCTGCCTTCCTTCTTAGTTTTATATCTAGAATGAAGAGAGAGACACCATTTTTCTAGGCTGCGGGAGCAAATGCACTCTTTGCACGTTCCTCACCTTACCACAGCTTTTTCTGGTGTTTCTGCAAGCAAACCACTAATTGCCACACTTGGAGAGAGAACAAAGAACCACAAACCTGAGTTGAGAAGCAGCAGCTTTTGAATCCGTCAATTGTTCTTTCATCAATTCAGTGCTGTCCTTTCATCACTGCCAGCAAAATGAAGTTAGCTTGAGCAGCGGAAAGTAATTATGCTCATTATGAAAAAGAAAAAAAAACTTTTCTTTAGTCAGATATTAAAACATTACCCTTGCAGTTCAAGGTAATAACAGCTTCTCCCGCTAAGCAACATAAAGTTGACTCCATATTCCTGGAAATGAGAATAAACCCACATGATAACCAGATAAATTTAAAGGGGGAAAAAGTGCAAAAAGGTGAGGGGAACACTTGGGCCAATTACTGAACAAGAAACCTGAATAGGCAAAAAGAAATAAAGGAGCCCATTCTCTGCTCTCCTGGGACACAGGCAGACCAGTGTTCAGCACGATACCAGTAATCCCTGTAAAAAATTTCTTCCAGATGATTATGCAGAATGAAGGGGGCAAATGAGATTCAGACCCAACAGTCTTCTGCAAAGATTGCACCTGTAGTGCTATCTTAACAGTGGTTTAACAGGACAACGCGCTCACTGCGGGTCAGTTTGCTGGTGTAGGCTTCACTGATCACAATTGCCATGAAGGACTGTCCAAAAGAAGCCAAATCCCTTCAACAGAGTATCAATCCACCTCCTACACTACCTTCTGGAGCCCCAGCACCTTTCATCAGCAGTATTCTGTTCTCCAGTGCCAGAAAGGTTTTTAACTCATTAGGCATCTTTATTATGAAAACTTGGGCTGAAGAGTTCATCTTCTGAGAAGTGAGGTCACGCCCATATGCAAGACTTTCTCTTCACTTTTATAATAAGTGGTATTTCTGGATAACTAAATATTTCCTGGATAACTAAGCATGTAGAAAAACAGAACAAGAGTAGAGTGAATTGTTTTTACCTCAGAAGGAAGTTGAAAGCATTAAAAATAGAGAAGATCAGCACCATTCCTCTAGCCACAGGTCAATTTTCTTTGTTTAAGCTGTGGTAAAACAATCCTCATCTTCCTTGTCTTTCCACTTTGTGACTCTTCACACACATTAAATATTACAAGTCACAAAACCCAATCCTTCCTTTAGCAGTGAAAACAAGGCTCCTTCATGGCTACTTTACAGGGATTTAAATAGGACAGCGCAAGGTGAAGAAAAGAGTCGTGCAAAACTTGCTGACTGCATTTTGACCTAATTCTCTGAATTCCTGGTTTTGAAGGGACTACACCACTGTTTAAACTCCCAGAAGTGCAGATATCAAACTTCAGAAAACAAACCTCATCAAACGTTAAACGCTTCAGACTGCACGAGATTAAGGAGCGGGATTTGCGTATAAATCCTTCTTATGTTCAAGATCACTAATGCCAGCAGAGGGTTTGCTCTTAGAATTAAGAAAGGCAAAATTACTAGGCAAATACAGAGCAGCAAAATAATTTTTAATTATTACTTAGGAAGAGCAGGTTTCTGATGAGCAGCTTTCCTTCTTGCCCGCCAGCTCAAAGGACCAGATCCGTTTGAAAAGTAGGAAAAAAAACATCTGACACTTTTCTTCTTGCACACTTTGTCAATGCCAAGACCTTTTGTACCTACACAAATACCTATTTTCCTTTATTTTTTTTTTTCTTTACCAGAAGTGCAACTAACCCAGTCGTGAAGCTCAAAGCACAAGAAAGAAATAAAGAGCAAAGTCTGTATAAGAAGACCCAGAGCATGACCCCTCTCTCTGGACTCCTGCTGACCTGAAAAACCTGTCCTCTCAGAGACAATGGAGTGCAGGACAGCTGGAAAACAGGACATGGCAAAGCTATACACACTGTTTTTTTAAAATTCTCTCTTTCTGGATTGTTTTTAATTCCATATATCACCAGGAACCTCCTCTCTGGTGAAGAACCACTTGCTAATCTGGGCTTCAAATGAAAGGGTTGAGCCCACATCCCATTTAGGGTTGATTTATGCCCCTTTCCTATAGCCTTCAAATGCAGGAACTTCTTATTGCTGACTTCATGGGGGAAGCCTCCCTGAAAGGCTTCATTTCTTTTCCAGAAGTCACACTGAATGTAAGCAGAACAATGACTGCTCTAGTATCGTGAGAAGACTCCTCTCCAAGCACAAACATGTCCCCTCATTTACAGTACTACAGTAAGAAATTATCATATTCAGTTCAGTAAGCGACAAAGGGTAAATTAGTTGAATATACTCTGAATAAAGAAAATCAAATATAGAAAAGTAGACCTACACAGGTGAGGGTTTCATACAAAGCCCACTGAAGCTGATGGAGAGTGTTCCACAGACCTCATTTGGCCCTGGGCTCCAGCTCCAAATGACTGCATGGGAAAATGAGCACCTTCATCACTACTTCAGGTTACGCTGCAGTCAGAAGATGCCTCGGTGAGTGCTCCCAAGACAAGTTGCTTATCACCACAAGATGCCCCACGGGGGACCAACACAGAGCCAGCCATGGAAGAGGAGGCCCAAAGGGTTTCATAAGCACAGGCACCTTTCACAACTGAGAAGTAAAATTGAACCAAGCCTTTTAACTCTGGCAACTTCAACTGTCACGTAAGATTTCAAATGACACTGCTCAAGCTGTGTGATGTAGAGGTGCAAGTGTGACCTTGAGCATGCTATATTTCTTTCACACACTGTTGATTGCATCAAACAAACCAGCCAACACCCCTCCTCCCCCTCAGCACAGCCACTGTCAGAGCAATCAGACCTGCTCAGGATACTAACAAATAGCTCACCGCTATGGAAGGTGAATCCTATTTGGGTTCATGACAGAAAAACAGTTATAAAGTAATTGCTGAACTTTAGCTTTCAACTCCAAGTGTAGTGTGGAGAAATAAAAGCAATATATCTAAAAAAAAACCCATCTTCTTACCAAATACAAACAACCCTTTCAAGTGATTATAAATATCATCAGCGAATGGTGAAGACCATAAATACTTCCCAGGGTTCTGGGACTATCATAATAAACCACAAGAGCAAAATTCATGTGGGATATGATGTCACCGTTGCCACGAAGTGTATTGATAGTCCAGTTCCCTGTGTTCCCATATTTATGTTTCTAGAATACATGGTTGCAGCCACGAATTTTAATGGAAAAACAGTTTTATTTAGCAGAGAAATATAACTTGGAAATTGAGGTCCCTTATCCAGAAAGGACTGGCAGTACACCAGCACAACAAACATTGATACAAAGGTCTTGCTGACAGCAGAGGAAGCCCTTGACAATTAGCCCTGGAGTACTCAAGTGACCACCTTTTGTTTATTCTTCTTTTTGGTCCTAAATTTCCCTCTGAACCTTGCAGAGAGCAGGACCCATCCATACCCCTCGGTCAATGTCTTTATAGTTTGCTGCGATGCAACAGCACCTCCTTAATCTGCTTTGCCTCTTCAGTTGTTCATAGCTCCCCAGACTCTTTGTTTTGACCATTTTCCTGTTCAAGTGGTTGATGTTCTGGGCCACCAGGTTCAGTTTTACTTCTATCACGTTTGCAGGGTCTGAGACCACTAGCTAAGGGCACTTAAAAAAGCAGTGTCAGGAAACAGGAGAGCTGCACTGACTTTTTTTGGCCATAATACAAGAGGATTTCCTCTTTGCATTCCAACAGTCAACTTTAGGTACAAAAACTCAGAGGCAAGGTGCTTACCACTGGAGGATATGGCTACCACCTTGTACACATGGAGCACCCAAAGGTCACTGTGTTGAAAGATGCTTTGTCTCAGCCTTTTTTCCATCTCTCCTCTTCAACTGAATGTGTCCCCACCACCACAAGAACAACTTTCTATTTTTTTCAGTAATAAGTAGTTTTTAAAAAATCTGTCCTCTCTTCCTTCCCCAGTCTCCCCACAAGAAATATTTCTCTTTCTCTTATTAAATTGATCAAAAACACTGGACTAGCACAGCCAGAAATTCTACGCTGAACTGGTACACAGAGGGTCCAAAAGCCCTGGCTTGCAGCAGAGTAGAGAGCTGGTGCAAATCCTGCTGCTGACTCACACACTGGTTCTGTGTTTAGCCCTCTGGCACAGATACTCAAGCCACCACCTTTCATTATTTAGCTGCTACTGCCACATTTAATAGTCCAGCCTGTTCCCTCCACTGGACCATTATATAAATACAGATCAATCCACCTCCTGTGCCTCTGGTGAAAACCAGCGTGGGGAAGGAAGCTCAATGCATACCATAACATTAAAGAGGAAGAAGACAGAAAGGCAATGAGGAAAACATTTGACTGCTCTATACCACAAGGCTTTGCCAGCACATGTGCATGACAAAGGTGCTCAAGCTGGCCCGGAGCTTGTGCCATCACAAGGAGGGTTGTTGACAGTGGAGCTTCACCGTGCCCTAAAGGTCAGAGACTAGAACAAGGGCACATTCTTTCCCACCTGAAATCCTTTGCGCGTTGGCATAACTCCTGGTTACGGACTGACATCACAAGCCTTGTTTCACAGACCCCTTCTCAGCACTCCGGGCAATGTTTTGTCAGGGAGCCCACTTCTCCCTTGCCATAGCAAAGGGGCACCACTAACGATGAGAACAGCAGGGGCTTTGCATCACCCTCTCTGACCCTCTTCTCTCCGCTGGCTTTAAAGCCACAGGAGCTGAAATGACTGTTCTCTTGCCTCACGACAGAGCTGACAGGAAGCACAAGCACAACACCACTGGGGTAAGAGGAGGGGAGATTTCTTTTGAAGGCCACAAAGGCAGTCACCACCTCCAGGAGCTGCCTCCTTCTGCTGAGCTTGGCTTTAGCAGACACACTTCTGAGGAGTGGTGAATTTCAGCCACACAATCAGAAGAGAGACAGCAGAAATACCATTTTTGCAGCTATTGTTTATAATCTACAGCTGCTTCTTCAGCTTCAAACAGAGAGAAATCACAGATCCCAGGAAATGTAAATAAATGTATCATTCTTTTGTTGACGTGCACTTCAGCTGTCAACCTTTATTCCTATTTTGAAGATCTTTAGCATACTGTTTATCAAAAGGAATTGCTTCTAGTTACTTATGTTTTAAGGGCTGCTCCATCAATTATTTTTCCATAGTTGAACCCCAGTAAACTTCTATCCAGCATTCTTGCTTCCCTTTCACCACCACAGCCAATCCTCCATACTAATTAAAAACAGGGTATGTCAATTAAATTGCATTTCATTTTCCTGACAAGATTGTTTTGGGGTTTGTTTTTTGCTTGCTTGCTTACTACCTGCTTCACAAAGAGACTATGAAGTTGCACGACCTTCAAAACCATCAGCTCTACCTTCCATAGGAGAAGCAGACTGTCTTTTCCCCCTGTCAGTCCACACATCATAAACATCAAATGCAGATCAGTAGCAAGTTGCTGGCAACTGACAGCTCGCTGGTTTCGTTTTGTGCCTCTGTTTCTAGCTCTAGGGCTCTACTGCAATAATGAGGAGCAAAGATTCTGGTTTCCTCCCTCTCCTCTGTAACCTCTGAGCGGTTCATCCCCAATTTGCAATTCCATGGGCTCACCTTCCTCTTGGTTTATATTCTGTCTAAGCGTACCTGATCCAGGCATTAGAGAGCACATTTGAGGAAATAAGAATTCTAAAATGGAGTACAGGATCTTTATAGAGTAAAAAATTGCAATTGCTGGGGAAGCATCTGAAATTGTTATTCTCTCAGGTACGTAACCGGAGGGACGAGTACGCTGGCTGACCCGTAACATTAAACTGGTTTTGAACACCAGAAGGCTAAGGCACTTATCTGCTGTGGGGCTTCCATGCCCTTCAAAGATTGCCTATTGCTATACGCTGAAGATGTTGCTTCCATCTTCTCTATAGAGCTGCATGGTTGGGATGGCTGTTTGCCAGGAAGCACCCTCAGTTCCAGAGCCTGCTCCCAGGCAACAGGATAGAGGTAGAACCAGACTCACCATCAAGTCCCAAGACAAGGCCCACATGCACACCCAGATCACTCTGTAATAACTTTTTTTTTTGTCATCTTAGCCAAATTCTGACATCTGATTCTACCATAGTCATTGTGACTTGACTTCCATGGCTCAACACGTTCTGTGAACATCTCCAGGGCCAAGCACGTTAAATAAAATCACATGTATGTATTTCTTAATGGTTCTGGAGCAATGAATCCAATTATTCATACAAAAGATGTGTGCATGTGGCAAATGGAACTAAGGGTACATATTGCAGTTAGAATCTTGCACCCACAGATTACAAGATTTTTATAGCATCGTAACTGCAAATTAGTATTTTTTTCCTGTGCTTCTGATCAGTTAGTTGAATGGAACATCTATTATAGCAGCCTATTATGACTGTATCATTTGTTTTAACAGCTTCAGTGTCCTTGTCTGAAGCTCCATCACTGTACAGCAGCTGGTCCAGGCAGAACTGTTCATTTAACAAAGCAATCGCAGACACTACTAACTAGGAATCCAAGGCCTTCACTGTGAGACCCAATATTGCTCTCCAGCATTCTTTCTTAACCTACTCATGATATCTTTTTTTCCTCTCATACCCTTATATTTGCCCCTAAATTTCTCTGACGTTCATATTTCCTCACTTTAACTCACAACTTTATGCAGTGATTCTCATTGACAAACCTTCACTGTGCCATAGAAAATTCCCAGAGAAGTTACCATGCTGGTAATAAACACATCTGTCAACAAAGGAGGGGCCCAAATTACAACACCGGGTCTGCACACTGTCTACTTTCAGAGACGAGGCCAAATTTGCCAGAGTTTTGCAAGTGGTTCTTGGGTTGATCAAAATTCCCCTTCTACACGTTGTTAAATCTTCTTACGTTAGTAAAGTTAAACGACCGTGAATGATCTTACCTCCTGGGAATGAGTCAGGTTCTGGAGGAAGCCTGGTCAGCAACGTGCCCTTCCCTGAACCGAAGCATCCTTCCCCCACTCAGGAACGGGTGATGACTTGTCCCTAGAGGTGCCACTCCTAAAAAAAAAAAAGCACAAAGTTGTTGTTGCAGGTAGTTGTGACAGGTATAACTTCATAACACACTTTACATTCATTTAGCCTGCCCAGACCCCAAGGCCTCAGTGGTCTTAGTGCCACTTTACTGGGCTAGATCACTGTTAACCCTTTGGCTTGAGAGCCTAGCTCACACTGCAGGACTTGTCAGGGTGTTTCTTAGCCTGCAAGATGGAACAGTACACACTTGAGTCCTCTTTGCTGCAACCTTGTTTGGCTACAAGAAGTGCTAATACAATCCCACACAGGAGATGTCAATGACAAAGCTCTGATGTGGATGAGGTTGGGGGGGTGTAGACACAGCTAAAGAGGATCGGTTCCTTCTCCCCACCCCAGCTCTGAGTTTGCAACAAGTCCTGGAGAAATCTGTCATCCAACACATATTACAGGGAGGTTTTATAACTTCCCTCCTGCTAGAAAGCACAGAGTTACCTCCCTGGGTTTTGGTCCTTTTCCCCATGTGAAAATGAAATCTTTCCCCTGGACTAGCAGCTCTCGGCTCACCCCTGAGGCTGCACAGGCACACAGAAGCAGAAACTATAAGGGACAGGACCACTTCCACACACACATTTACACTAGCTGCCTTTTCCATCCATCTCTTTCTCCCCTTCCTTATAACCTGACCATCAACTTGCTTCCTCAGCATCCGAGGCACCCTTGCTCCCTGACCCACTGCCAAGGGAGCGCTTGCTGATCCCTGCATGCAGCTCATGGCTCACCCTGGAGGGGATTGTTTTCCAGAGGTGGCTTCTGTGGCATGGTGCTATACAAATAAAGATCATGGTCATCCTCAGAAACTCTTCTCAGGCTGTGGCAAACATTTTGCCACGGGATAACCTTTAAAAACTGCTTGGGCAGCCAACACTGATTGTAACCCAGGCTACCGAAGCAGGGAAAGACCTTGCACAACCTCTGGCTGTTTTATTCTCTCCCATAAAGCTGCATTTCATCAGTATTATTTCCAGAATTTACTAAGCTTTTGCTGCCTCTAGAGAGCTTAGGACTCAGAAGAAAACTTGGCAACTTAAAAGAAAACATCTGGCATATTACGTAAAGCTACTCTTAGCACACATGTAATTTCTAAGAAGCCTAAGTCACATTAAGTGTTTTAAAGTAAGAAAACCAGTAATTCAACAGGAAGCTTCTACCCTGCCAGTCTAAAGGACATGAGCTCACGTTGAACTGTGCGCATCCTCAACAGGAATCTGATGTCCTGAGGGATCAAGAACAAGTCTAGATCTTGGGTGCAAAACTCACACAACAGGGATACTCTCTGACTGTTGTGCCTAAGGACATTTGTTCTCCTGAACAAAGCGGTTATTGTCACTGGGTCAGCAGCACAGGAGGCTCTTCTCATGTGAACAGTCCATCCGGGTGAAGCAGAGGGACAAACAGGTTAAAGGATGCTGCTGCTGCCCCCTCACAGCTTCAGTTGCCAGAGGACAAAGCATACCTGGCTAGACATGGCACGTGAGGCTTTAAGAAAAAAAAGTGAGGAAGAAAACGTCAAGAAGGAACTACCGAAGTAAATTTTACCTTAAAAGTTTGGTACAGACTGACTTCCTTTCATGGACAACTCCTTCCCTGAATGTTTTATGTATAGATAGCAAGGTATCTTGCCTGTCACAAGAGGCTGACAGGTGAGCAGACACCCATCTGAGCAGACTGCCCACCTATTCCCATTCTATAAACCCAAAGCCTTCCTCGTGATGTCATATATACGAGGGCTATCGATACTAGGCTCTCAGTGCTGAAAAATGCCTTCTCTTTTGTCTCCCTCATCCCACATGAACGAGATATTTTTATCTTGAAGGCAGGCTCATTTACTGCCACAAAGTCCACACTGCCAGTAGCAAATGGCACCGTGTGTCTAGACCGCAAAAGGCACCGTGCTCGCCGGGCCAATTCCGTGAGATGAATGGAGCTCGAACGCCCAGACCAGAACTGAAGACAGAGAGGCTACCTGATTAAACAAACCATTCAGGATGAACCACATTTTAAAATGCCCCCTGCACACACCTTTTTAGCTTCTCACTGCAATTGCAATATTTTATTTGGAAGCTGGGAAAAGACCAGGTTGTGGCCCTAGGCAGCCACAGTAGATGTATATTATGGGGAGTACGCTTAGGGTGACAGTTATAGACACGCTGTCTCCAGAAAAACACTTCATTTACAAGACAGATTTGACAGCTCAGTTTGTTTGCAATGCAGAGCACTCCTCCCAAACCCCCACATGGCCCTGTGAGCCTTGATTACTTCTTTGATGCCAGCTCTTCCATAGAGACCTCTGAAATGGAAGTGATGAATGAGGTCCTGTCAGGCTCCATTCCCTGGGTGGCCTTGAATCCGTCCAGTTATCTGTTACGCTGCCAGCCCTGACAGTGATGAACACAATGCAGGCAGCTGACAACACCCCTATTCATTACAAAAGAAAAAAAAAAAGAGATAGATGGAAAGAGGTATGTTTGCCACCCTTCAATGCTTCACTCATCTACGCTACCTTCAGAGGACCTGCTTGGGGAGGAGATGATGGAGTCTGTTTACACAGTTACGTGGAACAGGAGATCCAACATCCCTCAGCTCCATCCGCTGAGGCTGAACATCAAACTGCCCAGGGGCTGGCATTTCTCCTATTTCTTTAATTAAGTCGTCTGCAGTTCACATTTATTGCAGACATGCGTTCTGAGGAGGCTGTCACATGCACAATGACCACAGAGCAGCCTGACCACACTTCTATTCCCATGTATCACGGACAAGGCGTCTGCTAACCAAACCAGTATCTCAGAAAAGGATGAAAGCTGGGAAGAACTGGGAAGAACTGTTAGCCTGGTTTGTTGCAGTTATGGCAGATTACAGAGCAGCATTGTTTTCTCCATTACACTAACATGGGAGCAGAGTTCCTGCATGGGAACAGCTACGTATTCTCTCTTTTTTTGCCTCCAGCAGACTGTCTAATCACTCAGTGCCCTGCTCGTTGCCTTGTTTCATCAGGACTGACCCATATCAACTCACAAACAAGTTTCTACAACAAGAGAGGCTGAGAAGGCAACGTATATCACCTCCTAGAGCCATCACGCTCTTCTGAAGCTACAGAGCAGGCAAGAGACACAAACAAAGTGTTCAGACCTACAACGCACAGAGCTTGTCATCCTTCACCCAGATGGATGCTGCTTCACCTCACTCTTTCGCCGTGTACTCCCAAATTAAAAGTCAGTCCCGCATGCCTGGATTTATACCTTAAAACAAAAGGCACACCACAGCGCTCGCGTTCCAGAGACACACCCAGAAGGCAGGCTGAAAATTTTCTGTCTAAACCACTATGAAAGAGAAAACAGGATTTGTTTGTTGCTTTTAAATCACAAGTCTTTTTCCATGGCATCTTCTTATTTTCCACCACTAACACATA
>WTSP01017562.1:0-66025 GCA_025331215.1 Actenoides lindsayi
CCTTTGGGGAGGGAGGGGGGTTAACAGAGAGCATCTGTTATAGGTCTAAGGGGCTGCCCTGACCCTAAACCGTGACAAGCAGATAGTTCTCAAGCTGAGATACCACAAAATTATTTCTAGGCTCTGTACTCCTGCATGGCATGTAGGACAGGATAGTCATGCTTTAGAGAAATTCTTTTTCAAGTGCATAATATACGCATCCTCTGTGAACAGTAAAGGCAAATACTGGTCATGGGTCAAAGTCTCAGAAATCAAGGTCATAACCTTAAAAGGGAGCTGCTTATGCAACAAGTGAACCTGGCCTTTATGCTCTATCTAATTAATTGAAAGCTTGCCATGTGCTTTCAGACCTAATGTTGGAGAGAGATGGCCATCAAGCATACAAATCAGCAGTGCAGTGATCAAGGTTACAAGGCCGGTCCCTCACTTGCACTGTGAAGGAAATTTTATTTTCTTCCGGCACTCTTGCCAAGTACTGGAAATTCCCAAGTGGGTCCGGTCCGAGGCCAACTTACCTCATTAATGGGAGATCCCATGACTTTTTGTACCTTGTTATAGATGCCACAATGTCCTCAGCAGAGGTATTTTAGTAGTAGTACTATTACACATTTTTTTTTTAGTATAATTTGCCCCTACTCATCCTTATGGCAAAATTCCAATTTGACTATCAGTAAGATGGGAGCAGACTCAGCTCCATTAGATTTACAGAAAGAGTAAGCTGTGACCATTCCAAGTTTCACAGATATTTTGAGATACAACAGTTGTATCCACTGTTTTGTACATACAAAGTAGTCTCACTTAATACTTGTTACAGTTTCTTAACCTTGCTGTAATATTTCTGATGCATGTTAAGCACAGGAGAAGAAGGAGAATGTGCAGGTAACTGCTGTGTGTCTTCTAAGATTGTCATAAAAATACAAAGCTGTGAAATACAGATCCAAAATACTGTATTTTCTAAAGTAGGAAGTTCAGGTTAATTTTAATCTCCATTTTGCATCTCTTGATAACAATATTTTATAAATATTGCTCTTGATGAAGCAGTTTATTATTAAAAAAAATACACATATTACTTCATGCACACAGTTACTTTAGTTAAATTTGGTCTAACCCTTGCCAATACATATACACATGTAAATACGTTAAGAAAATTCAACTGGTTTTTAATTATTTAGTTCTTTAGAGACATTTCTTCATTGACTGTAAGTTTAGGAAGTGGGGTAATTGTAGTTTACTTTAGAGTTATATCTTTCCTTCTTATGTATAATCAGAAATGGTTCCTCTTCCCCACTAAGAACATCAGTTGGCAACTGTTTGAAAAGACAATACAACACATACACCTTCCTGTTGTGTCCCCTTCAAACACCACAGTGTTTAAATTCTTCTGCTCCCTTGTTTTTCTTCTCTCACATACTGTTACTCTTGCCCTCTCGTTCTTGCTTTCAGTCTCTTTCTTTTTCCTCTGCTTCACCGTTCTGCAGGTTTGCAACAGTGATGATGCTTACTCTGGGGAATTTATTTTTTTTCTTCTTCATAGAATATTCTAAAACATACTAATTCAGCATGCTGGCCTAAGCCCATTATTTCTTTTCCTCAGCTAGATGGATCCAAAGTCTGTTGCAATCAATGAAAATGGTAGAATATGATCTAGTAAGACTAACTACAACATTAGTAGAAGCAGGGAAGGTAATTAGAAGGTATGGACATCCTATAAAGAATGGTGATGACTTTCAAAGTCAGTTCCCCCTTTACTTGGTAGTAAATTGCAAAATTAGTCCTGCTTTGTTTCTCTTCTCTGAAGGGTGACACTTTAGATTACTTAAATGGTAAAGAGAAGCCCAAGGGAGGCTTTTTATGTATAAAATCAAGGTTTGAAGAGCAAAAACCTTTGCTCTCTGTTTTTAGCTTAAAAGTTAACACAAATACCCTTGCCTACCTGAAAATTTCTAGTAAATGAAAGGAATCATAGAATTATAGATTTATCTAGGTTGGAAAATACCTTTAAGATCATCAAGTCCAACTATTAACCCTACTCTACCCTACCAAGTCCACTGCTAGGCTATATCCCCAAGCACCACATCCATACAGCTTTTACATACATCCAGGGATGGTGACTCAACCACCTCCCTGGGCAGCCTGTTCCAATGCCTGACAACTTTTTCAGTAAAAATTTTTTTTCCTAATGTCCAGTTTAAGCCTCCCCTGGTGCACCTTGAGGCCATTTCCTCTTGTTCTATCACTAGTTACTTGTGAGAAGAGACCAGCGCCTGTCTCTCTACAACACCCTTCCAGGAAGTTGTAGAGAGTCATAAGGTATCCCCTCAGCCTTTTTTTCCTCAGACTAAAAAGCCCCAGCTCCCTCAGCTGCTCCTTATAAGACTTGTTCTCCAGGCCCTTCACCAGCTTCACTGTCCTTCTCTGGACCCACTCCAGCACCTTGATATCTTTCTTGTATTGAGGTGCCCAAAACTGAACACTTTACTCAAGGTGTGGCCTCACCAATGCTGAGTACAGAGGGACAATCACCTCCCTGGTCTTGCTTGTCACAGTATTTCTAATACAAGCCAGGATGCTGTTGGTCTTTGTGGCCATCTAGGAGCAGTGCTGGCTCATATTCAGCCACTTGTCCACCACCCCCAGGTCCCTTTCTGCCACACAGCTTTCCAGCCACTCTTCCTCAAGCCTGTAGCATTTCATGGGGTTGTTGTGGCCCAAGTGCAGGACCCAGAAGTGGACCATGTTGAAACTCATACAAAAAAAACCCAAATATAACCAGAAAAATTTTGATCCAGTCCTCCTTGGAGAATCTAGATGCTGTATGATTTAAGAACTAAGGATAATGAGGAAACTATTTGGCATCATTAGGTGTTACAGACATTGCTGTTTTATTCTCTAGTAGAGGTTATAATTCATTCCTGAGCCTGAATTTTTAAACAGAATGAATATAAAAAAATGATTAGCTATGACAATAACTGACATGCAGAGGTGCCTATGTATTATTCCTTGAAATCCTGGGTAAGAAGGTAAAATTATTTGAAATTGATATCAAAACTATTTGATTTTATGATCCAGAATTACTACTGCTAACTAAGGCTGAAATGTAAACTAAGAGGTTAGGAAAACCTAAAATATTACTTTATCTTTTCACCTGTTTATCTCTCTTTTCATCATCCTCTGTCTTCACCCTGAATAAAGTGACAGGAATGTGCAATGATTTATGGAGCAATGTAAACAGTTACTTATGCTGCCAATGTTGACTCTGTCACTGGTAATTTGCTTGCATACATCTGGAGAACCAGGCCTTTCACCTTCTCTCATGCTTTTTCTGTGATTTCTACATCACAAAATTTACCTAGTCTGGGAGAAAACGCAGAGAGAGGGGATGGTAGATGGCTGGTGTAAGCATTTTGGAGAAATCATCGTTCAAACAAGTGGATGAAGAAAAGCTAACAGCATATAATTATACCATTCATATGTTCCACTGATTTGGGAGTTTGAGAGACATTTAGCTTTCTGAGTTGGATTTAGATTTGCTATAACTGCAACAACATTGCCTTTTATTTTGACACTAGCAGATTTTAGCCAAATGGGATAATATTATATGTGTGTTTTCTCCCAAATCCGACTCCTTTAGCTTGGACCATTACCTGTTTAAGGTCATTGTTACTATTATCTCATCTTTTTGCTAGAGTTCAACGTTTTCTATTTCTTATAAGTGTAATTTCAATGCTGTCATCCCTATATATTTACCATGTTTCTGTTAGATAGTACATGCACAGTGGATGGTGGGAAAGACTAGACATGCATTCACTCCAGTAGTGTAAGTGAGAAAGAGACAAAACCCAAGTGCCACTGTCACCAGATACTAAAAATCTGGGGATGGAGAGGAAGACATAGAGTTGTAAGTATTTATCTTTAATATTGGCTGTTCCTACTATGCATGTATTGGCAGTATGTTCCCTGAGAGAAATTCTCAGCAGGATCTTCTCTTTAACAGTGTCTTCCCTTTAACTATGTTGTCTTGTTAATACTGTCCTGAGATTCTTGTTTTTTCTTTAGCTGTACAGATAAATATTTAATATTAGGATGAATTTGGAATAATAACTTTTGCCAAAAGCATAAGATGTCAATATCTGCCAGGTTTCAATTTTTTAACGGCATCATCCCAAAGGCAGATTGTGGTCTTTTCCCAATGCATTCTTTGATGGTGAACAGTATATAAGGGAAAACAATTTCTGGATGCTCTTTAATTAGAGTGACTGGTGTTTTCACTGAAGCTTGCAGACAGCGCTGACACTTTAGTGTTCTTTTCTGAGGCAATAGCTCAGTGACAACTGACAGAGAAACAACTTCTGCGGTGCTAAGGAGTAATATATTTCTCTACTTCTGATAATTCTGGGAGCCTTTCAACTTGATCTCAAGGTCATAAGGTTCAAGCTCTGTTGCAGCAAGTACAGAACTGACTTCCAGAGCTTGGAGCCTTGCATAAAACTCAAGCTACAGTCTTGTTTCAGCAAGGCTTTCCAAAATTAGTTGGAATGGCTGCTGCTGTTCATAGCAGCCTTCAGGGCTGTGCCAGATCTGTCACACAGAAGGTAAGGTATGCTTCAGTCCCTTCCTCTTCCCTGCCCAAAAAAAATCCCTCACTCCTGAAAGCTAGGACTGCTGCACACCTCATGCCCACAGGTTACAGCTGCTTGCCTCAGCTGGGATTTTCAACCTTCTCAGTGCTGTTACAGTATCTCCAGAAATGAAGTCTTGTGATACTTACCTTCTAGCTTTTTCTTTCTTCTACAGCACTGTCACAATTTGGGATCATAAAGCATTTAGTTTCACTGCTTTCCTTCCACACATACCTACTCCTGGAAATCTGGGCTGCAAAACTGTGCTTTCCAACATAGGCATCACCTTTGTTTGGCCACAATTTTTATTTCACAACACATGGGGCTTGTTCGTACACTGGAGCGGGAGCTCAGGGGCTGGACTATTAAGTTCAGGGACCAGCTGGGTTATGGGGGAAATTGTGAAGCCTGCAGGCCTAGGCTCCCATAATGGCAGAATGAGATCCTGCACCTGAGCATTTTTACCCTCTTTGTACCTAGCTTGTGGTTTGGAATAAACTGTGTCTAAATAAACTCCTGTAGCTATAGCTTCTCTTTTTTGATACACCTCACCAACCTAGCTGGAGTGACTAACAGTGTCTGTAATGCTTATGGCCAAAACTAAGCATGATTTGGGGATGAATAATTGCTGAAGAAATTTGAAGAAAATAATTTGTCCTGAATCTGTTCAATAGTTCAACCTGAAAAAAAGTGATCTTTTTAATTTATATTTTTTTTTCCTCTAGGAAGTGGAACATTTTGTTTCATCTTTCTCAGATGAAATGTTTTGATGTTTAGTTTTGAAACAACAAAGACATGTATCTTCTGATTCATGTTTTTAATTGGCATTAATTATTTCTTTCTGAAAGAACACACAGATCTTGATTATTTTATTTTCTCTGAAGATAAGTCTTCATTCATTGCTAAGTCTATTAGGAATTTTCTTAAATTGCACAGGTCTACTGTGATGTAGCGCTGAAACCTGTGTTATTCTGGTATACCATATACTTATTTATTTTGCAAGAAATCTGTTATTACTTTAATACTCAGAGCCATCCTTTATGCTATTTCACTTTTTGGCTGTTTAACTGGGACAGGGAGTTTCAGTTGTAATGGATTTTACAGAGACTGAAAACCAGACTGAGGCCCACATTTCATTTTGCATAAACCACCATTACGGAGGTGGAAGTCTAATTGTGATTACATATTTGGAGGGGTGAATGTTTTTCTCGCTTAGAAGTATAATACAAAAAAAAAAAGAAACTTTGACTCCAGAACAGTATCTGCACATAAAAGCAAGAAGAAATTAATTAGAAATACTTTTCATATCCCACTATCAGTAGTTACTACTTCTATTCTTCTGTCAGACACACACATCACTGTCTATCTCATGGTGATCTCACATAGCTCTCTAGGAGGCCTTCTATAAAGTATTTTTCCTATCAATTCTGTCAGAAACAAATTAATCTCTTTTTATAATGAACAGAGCGCTTAACTCTTTTTGGCCAAGAAAACTACGTAGATTAGAACTAGGGCTAATAATGTATGTGGAAGTAAGGTTCAGATGATGGGCAGCACTGCTTTTTATCTTGCTACTGTGCTGAAGCACCTCTTGCTTTGAAGTGGTAATTTTGTATCCTCCATATATTCAATAGATAGAGAAGGCAAGCCAAGAACCCACTTATCTAGCCTGAAGTTTGGCTTCAGTAGAATTGTTTATTTCAATAGAAAATTGATCCTAAATGAGAGATAATTTCTCAGGAAGCAAGAAATGGGGTGCATCTTTAGCTATTTAGAGAACTGGTACATACCACCTTCTAAGCAACACTTATTCTCAGCCCACTCCCGATAAATCTAACAACATACAGTAGCTAACAGTCTGTTTTCTCCATAAATGCTGCATATGATCATGTAGTGAAAGGTCTTGTTTAAAAGTATACACACAGGGGAATAGAATTAATGTTTCTGTGGGAACTGTAATTTTAAACATCTTGACTTCGCAATATTTAAGAAGCAACGGTACCATTCCTTCACAGAAATATGTCATTAAAAGTCATAAATATCAACCATATTGAGGACAGATTTAAATTAATTTCAATATAGCAACTTCATATTTTTAAAAATTGTGAAAAAGCTAAAGTTATTCAGTACAGACTGAAAGGTTAATTAATTTACTTCATTTTAAATTTTAGTTATAAAGGCTACTTTTAAAGTAATACTGACTGAGTTTGGGATTCTATGTCAAGAAACAGCAACCATACCAAAAGTGTTATGTGAATACAGGTGACTGAAGATGTCTTTGTATTTTTCTACTCGGACAGCTCTTTGGGCACTGACTCTGCTCCTGTCATTACCAAGAGAAGTCTCAGTGCCAATGAAGGATGATAGAGGATGCAGCTGAGAATGAAGTACAAATGATTTAGTCCTAAATTAATATAGCTACTAGGGTGTAGAAAAGGCACAAGTATCCAGTTAATACATTTAAAACTCTTTCAGCTCCAGAGTCTTTTAAATCAGTCTTACAGAAGTGTTCTATAAGCAGCAGTGAGGAATCAGCTCCCAGTGCTATTTCAATACAAATGGGCAAAAAATGTGTTGATCTCCTTAGGTCTTAAATTTTCCAGTGGAAATGTGTTTAAATTCAGAAATTTTGGATGCTTCTGGGAGTAACTGTCATTAACAAAATGTAGACTACATTAAGCATGGCATAGAACAGTTGATCTCTATATACAAACTTGATTATATTCTTGTTAGGCAGTTCTTCATGCTGAAGCTTTTTAATGCAGAAATGCCTACTAACATAACAATGTTTACTCTAAATCTTGCAATAGAAAAAAGCAGCTTGGTACTGTGAGTAGGCTTTGGAGTTTTGTAAGGGTTCTTGTGCATTTACAACCACCTTTCTATATATATATATACAGAGGTAGCACTAAATTGTATTCTTATTGTTTATCCTCTTAATTTAAAACCCAAGACTTTTCAAAGTCATCTAGTCACTAGTGCAGTCCAGTATTCAGGGAGAAGTAAATGTGGAAGAGTGATATACCAAAATCCCACAGTCCACATACAAGTGCATAAAATTATTTTGTGGTGCAGAGACACTTTACATGACTGGAATTGGTTTGTAGTTTTTTGTTTGTTTTTAGGAACAAGGAAAATGTTAAGGCCATATTAGGAAAATGTGAGATATATGAGCTGTATGATGTGTGATCCATGTTATTTTTGATCTGTAAGACAGAGGTGTTCTGGTAATGTAGTTCTTTTAAAATTAATTTCATCATTTCATAGAAAATTTGAACTAATAGAGAAGCTAACACTGTTTTCCATTCAATTATATTCCCCAGACATATTGCTGGTCCTAGTTACTGATGTACAGTGTTTCTGCACGTCAGTCCTGATCTCCTTCTTGATGCTGTTGCATTTGTGATGTGAAGACTGAGCATCAGAGACATCTACTATATTAATCAGGAAGATGACAACTCTGAACAGGATGACCTCTCCCTCCTACGCAAAATAGAAGGTTATAAACAAAAAGTGTTTATTACATATCACATCCCTCTTCAATCTCTTTCCATCACTGTCCCTCTCCTGCTCGTAAACTCTTTCTTGGTCATTTTCACTGTCTTCCCTGCTCTCAACTTCTTTGAACTCAAACAAATAATCTTTGGTTCCACCCATAGAATATTAAATATGGAACTTCATAAAAGTTTGAACTGCAACTCTTGGAATTATCTTGTACCATGTTGTCTAAATCCATCCTTGTACCTGGCTCCACTATTTTTTCTGTAGGAATTAAAGTATGATCTCTAAAGCCATTTGAATATATAGATTTTAAATGGTCTTCAAAGGGCTTGTTCACAAATGCATCATGACCAGAGCACAGTATTAACTTGTCTGATAATATTTTTTGCTAGTGGTAGGTGCCCTTTGAATGTGCATAGGACAAGCATTCCTCCTTTATGTTAATAGCACACCTGGTCACCTATTGCGAACAACATTCAGGCAATCCTTCATTAAGTCTTTAGACATCCATCCTGGTTTTGACACCTAACAATTATTCCAGTAGGCAGCTGTTCCTTCGGCATTGTTTTACGCTTCAGAATCACATATGGTGGCAATTTCATACCATCTGCTAACACTGCCAACATGACTGTAATGTGCATTTTTTCATTCCCCAAAGTTTTTTATGATGACAAATTTTGTGCCTATTGCTTCAGTGGTGTAATTCGGTGGTGTGTCAAAACAAACTGGAGTCTCATTGGCATTACCCATTTGGCTCAGCAATTAATTGCAATCTCTCTGTAATCCAATCGCATACTGCTGGAAAGCAGTGGTTTTTGTAGTGACGATAGAAAGTAGGTGAGGATATAACAAAGTTTCTCACTAAAGGCAAAATCCATTGTGCCACATCATTTGTACACACTGACTATTACTTGACTCAAATTTTCTCTATGGAGTGTTTTGTGCTAGTGCTATTTCTTGATCTTTCAGTTTAATGACTTCCTATACAATGGGGTTTCTGTCTTTTCTAGGAGTATGCAGAAATTCCACAACTTGTTCTTCTACTTCATGAGAATTCTATTTTGGGTGCACTTATACATCTTATAAGTGTATATATTTATAAACACTTTAAATGTTCTGCTAGCACCACAATTTTGGGGTTTTTTTTTCTACAAGAGGTACCACCAAGCTTAAATTATGCATTGTAAACCTTTCAGTACCTTCCCTGTTGAACTAATTTTTCTCATCTCCAGATGATCTACTATTTCACACACCAGTTACAAGATTCAGGGAGACTCATAAAACTGTGAAAGATCACTGTGGAGTTTTCTGAATTACAGTACACCAAACAACTTCACAAGTCACTGAGAAAAACAGCTAACATGCTAACACCATGTTTTATTTAAATGTAGAGCTGCTTTGGGCATATTTGTGCTCCTTCTTCTCTGGGAGGCCTCCCACAATGCACACTCACTTCATTTTGATTAATCCCAAAGGAAGGAGAAACAATTTTTAAAGTTAAACTACTTTGGGGGGGGGGAAATAAATTGTCATCCTCTTTTTTTGGTAAATATGGTAACTTGAATTTAGCCTTGCTATCATAAGTTCCCTCTATAATGATATGTATTTTCCATTCTGTTCTGTGGTAGATGACTAAAAAAAGTGGAAAAAGATTTCCTCTGTATGTGCCTGACTGTCCTACTGTAGGAGTGTAAATGACTATGTTCATGAAATGCCAAACTTTTAGACTGCCAGAGTTAGAATGGGGAGGAACAGCTGAGAGCAAAGGAAGTGAAGGTGTGAACAAATTCTGAAAGATATATGGCAATATTGCTCAACATTTTCTTAAGAGAGACAATTGACAACTTTCAGTGTTTCTTTCCTCATGACTGATCCTTGCTACATGCAAATTGACCTCCAGATATATGAAAGCCCCTTCTTGTGTCTCCAAGAAGGCTACCAGAAGTGTTATTTTTCCATTTAGACTGCTCTACATCAAAGGGTAGAGACAAGAGGGGAACTGATGTCATAAATCCCACCTCAATAACTGAATTGGGAAGTGCAAAAGTATTGCTAGACCATTTTAAATGTAGGCATTTACTCCCAAACTTCTGGGAATCAGAAGCCATTGCTTGACACAAGAGTAAGATATCATCATTTATATGGTTTAAACATAACCCTTCAGGACAGTAATGTCTCTGAGAACACATAGGTTTAAAATACAACTAATAAGTGACCTTTGCCTCTTTGAGATGTCAAATTTTTTATATCTCTGCCAATATGTTGAAAATCTGATTTGGGAAAGATACATGCAGTCTGGCACACCAGATTTGATTGGTTGACAGCTCTTGAACCTGTAACCTCCTTCAGATAGTGAGGACAAAGCACCACTTGCTCTTCTGAGTAGCATTGCAGTAGGTGGCAGGAGAATTGAGCCACCATGAGGAAGGTGGCATGCCAGAAACCCAGCTATCCAGCTAGATGGTAAAGCCGGACCCCAGGTCTGCAACCATTCCTGTGCAGAGACCTCTTCAGCTCCTTGTAAGTGAAAAGCTATTGACCTTCCAAGCCTGGTTATTCTGTAGCTATTTCTATGGGTCTTGGGGTGATTGAATCTCTCCCATCTCTTTTGCAGAATCATACATGCTCAGTTTAACGTGGCTGATACTTGGAAGACATCTTGGTGGACAGAGTATCAGTATCAAACTAACCTCTTTCAGCTTCTTGCATAATATGGTCATCATACCTTATATAAAACACCTTAAAAATAAAATTGAAAAATATAATAAAAAGTATTTAATTTAATTTTAATTATCACTCTGGACGCATACTCTTTCATGGTCAGTGAAAAGAGATTAATTTGCTTTACACAAATTAAAGAAGGAAAGGCTTTAACTTTTTTTTAGAGAAACAAGTTTAAAGAGAAAATTATAAAAAAATAGATTCCTTCCACTTTTAAAATACATGCAGGATTACGTATATACTTATTTCTCTGTATTTTTAGTTTCCTCTCATCTTTCAGTTAGCAGAAATTTTTCTGCATGGCACATGTAGATCTATAAGTGATTTACCCAGTGTGTTGTCATCTGAACTTCCTGGGCATGCACAAATGAAGAAGTCCAAGGCACACATTTCAAGGCAGAGGTTGATCTCATGATTCCCAGTAGCTTGGGAATCTGGATATCTGGTGTATCACTAGCTCAGAATGGTAGAGTGTCAAATTACCAAAAGAAGGTATAATCTATTGCCCATCTCAGTAGGGTTGGCAAATCAGAGCAGAGAGTCTATCCAGAAGTTGATTAGAGGCTAACAGATGTAATGCAACCTTTTTCTAGTTCTCTAGATATGGCTTGGAAGAGATGAAGATGCAGAATGTATTAGGTTTCCTAGAGAATCAAACTCTAAAGGTAAGAACCCCATTCAATCAAGCCATGTGCAGTACACTGTCCCATGAATTAATTTCTAAGGAGCTCACCTCTGGGAAGAGGTCAGGCCACCCTCTGATACCAACAGCTGAGCCTCAGTACTGATGGGATAAAGCTTCTGTGGACCTTTAGGAACCAGCATGGTTGGAGTCCTTTTAGAAGTCCACTATGTGACCTTTTATTCAGTGAAATTATCACAGTAATTCTTACAGAAACTCTTGGTCTTAACTGAAGAGCTCAGCAACCTAGTGATGCTCATTTTATGGACAAGAAATCCAAGAGCTTAAGTGACTAATCTAAGCCTTTTTCGCAGCTAAGTATGAAACTCAGACCTTCCTGGTTGTCAAGTTCTCATCTTATCCAGTTGTCTGGTTTTCTATATATTCCTGCCCTCACAGGCAGGGTGAACAACATGAGCTGATCTACATTAGGGCAGACAGTTTGTTCACTCAATACATGAAATAACTAGTTCTTTCTTAACTTTTACCCCATTCATTGTACAATGCCCACCCTACACCCAAAACCCAAACTAAGGAAACAGGTAGATAGTCCACATTGTTTCTGCTTGTGTAAAGCATAATTAATCTCACCCAGACTGTTGCTGATACATTTCTGCTCATCATTGAGAAAAGATGAAAATATTCATTTGCTGACCTCAACCTTAAATCTCCAAGCTCAGAATGAGTTGAAAATCTTCCATTTTCTTTCTCCATTTCTAAAATGAACAGAGTTGTGGGAAGGAGACCTTGAAAAATGAGGAAGAAGTGAGAAGATAACAGAAACACGGTCTGAGGGAAGTTTTAGGGAATAATTTAGTACTGAAATGTTAGGGCCTCACTACCTTTTTACTTCACTCAGACCTTTGGTTCTTTTCTTTTTGTGAGTAATTACATGCAAATGCATGCCGTGGTTTTGTGTCTATAAATATATGCCATAGTGTTTATTGTTTTGATGCCAATTGGTTTGCCCACTGAGGCCTCCCAGCCCCTGTATTTATATACCTTGCACACTGTAAAGAAGTCCTTGGAAGACACAGTGCTAACATTTCCATGGCATAGAATACAGAGAAGTAGTGGTAGGCCAGTGCTGATGTATTGTTAAAATTACTAACTTCATTATGTGTGAGTCTACTAATCTTTTGAAATCTGAATTCAGAAAGAGGAAAAATGCTGCTGAATTATTTTCTTTCTCACGGGGAACAGTCTCACGCTTGCTGCTTGGGCTTTGTAAAGGCTGCATACATAGTTAAGCACCTTTTGCGTTTACGGATGCCTTTACATTTACAAATGCCTTTATCTTCAGAAGCATATTTGACACACTAGGCTAGCTTACAGTTTGAAAAGCCAGTGAATCATTCTGTGAATAGCTGAATACAGAACATTTGAAACAATCAATGACAACTTGCTAGGGCTTGGGCAGAACGCTCCCTATTGTAAAAAGAGCTGTAGAGCAGGCTGTGAAACTCGAGTGGTCATCGGATAGGAAATGAATGCAACCAATCTCCAAGGAGCTAAGCAGATATTAGCAACACCATTTGCTTGTAGTCATAGTGTTTATCTCCCTGCATTTGACTGAGCTTCTCATGTTCCACTTAGGAATAAAAAGATTGTTACTTTTGTTAGTCTTTATCTTTTAAGTGTTTCCATATCTAGTAATATTTATTTTTTAAAAAAGTATTTGGTCTATTTATATAAATGTGCTTTTTTCTGAGTTTGTGAAATCATAATGCAAACCTACAAATACAAGCAGTCCCTGAATCATGTGACATTAGGCAGGATTGAAGGTACCATCCTCTGTGAACATTGACAGCTTTATGTTTTTGCTATTAAACTGTTAATAGCCTACAGCTACTAGAAGAAAGCAAAATTAGAAGTTAGTGACTCAGCTTCTCCTTTCTTCCTTATTTTCTACATCCGCTTAAAAAAGGGTGTAGTTTCTCTGAGTGTGAGATGTAGTGACAGAGTGCAAGTGTGTGCGTGGATGTGGGCGTAAATATTTTAGCACTGCTACAATACTTTGTTCATTCAATTGACAGTGAATTGATCTGTTACATTTCTTCACATTCAGTTGCTCACATTTCAAAATCTCAACCGTCTGACATTCTAGGTATATCTATAAGGTGTTTTGGGGAAAAAAAAGTATTTTCCCAAACCCATCTAGTATAGATTTTGTTTTGTCTACCTGCTGAAATCCAGCATAAACTATTGCTTTGAAAGGATCACATTTTAGTTGAGTATCGTAAAGAATGAACCCTAAACAAGCCTTCAGAAAATCTGTATTATCACTACTCACTGATGAAACAGAACTGCTTCTCCGATTAAACAAAGGAAACCAGCAGTAACCCAAGACTCCTCCAGATATATTATAGATGCCAAAACCCAGTAAGTAGGGTGAACTCTCTTACACATATGAAATCACAGAGTAATAGAATTCTGCAAAGAGGAGGAGTGGTCTTTGTTATTACCACATCTCTTCCTCTTTATTTTCATTGTGTATATAATTAAATATTCACTGTATTGATGTATTAAATAAGTGTTACTCTACTACAATGTAATACTGCATAGTGCTCAGGGACTCAAAACACAATTACTGTAGAAAAAATTAGATGTCATTACTAAAGGACTCTTCTATATTTTAGTTATTTGCAGTTTGTGTGAGTATAAAGTCTGAATACATAGGAAATTATGACAAATTATGACAAAAGATAAACAATGTGCAAATCCTGATTATATTTCTCTGTTAACTACATATTTTAAGACACTTTGATATGTTTTCTGTTTTTCGCCCTACTACATAGTTTGATTTATATACATTTGGAGGCTTTTTTTTTTTCCTGGGAATTGGTCTAAGTCATGGTGATAAATAATGAAGAATTAGATGGATAGAAATTTTTTCTATTGTGGTGAATTTCCACCAGAGATTTTGGAAATTCTTTCATAGAACCTGTCTAAATCTACAGTGCAACAATGCACTTTTCTACCAGGTGGATGCTGAATTGATTCAAAGGTACTCAGCTGTTGCATCATCTTTATTTTCACACATCAAAGGCAGGCATATTGCAAGCAATTAATCATGTACTTGTTATTGTTTTGGAGTAAATGCATTTTACACACGTTTTGTTGCTGAATTTAATTACAAATCATCCCTATGTGTATCTGTCATTATGTTAGTGAACACAAAAAGGAAAGGATGAGAGAAAAAAGAAGCAAGTGCTTGCTTCTGTGATTCTGGTTACTTTTGAAACAAGGCTATAGGATTGATTACTTAACACTGGTGTTTTTAAAATGAACTACTAAAACTATTTTCAAATATACTTGACTACTAATATCAAAACACTTCTGTTTTACAAGAAAACATTTAGTCAGTCATTAGAACCAAGTAATTCCCTAGTGAGAGCTCATATTCACAGGGTGCAGTTTATCTGGAATACACCAGCATGGTGCTTAGTTATCATTGGAACACCAGGTGAAAAATAGGGGGAACTTTACAATGATTCTTAAAAACCAGAATTTTACCCTTTATGTCTTTTCTACTTACTAGTGTAGTCATTAGTTCTTGTTAGTATCACTTTTTCTTTTCATAATCATCTCCCCAGTTTGTTAATGGCTATGGTAATAGGTGACATAATGTGTTTGGGTACCCCTGAAGTTGCTCTTTGGGACATGGATATGGGTTTCACCAAAATGTATTTAACATGAAATCTATTCTGTGGGAACATTTCAATTGTCCACTGCCATTTTACTGTGAATAAGAGTTCATGCACTTAGATTTTATGGTTTTTTAAACTGTGGCAGATAGGAATTCTTTACAAAAACCCACAGGCAGAAATATAATTTGTATCAGTTAAGGCTAAAGCAGGGTTTCTATCTGAGGTCTAGACCTTTATCTTTATAGAATGACCAAACACGAAATTCTTGTGTCATCTTGTCTTCATAAAAAGGGGAAATTTATAGACAAGGGAAATTTAGAAGCCTGGAAATTAATGGCCATGAAAAGTGTCATCATAGCTGTCTGTAATTAAGAAGTAATACAAAGCTTTTTGGTAAGAGAATCAATGCAGTAACGTAGAAAAACCAACTTTGTGACAAAATCATAATGCTTCCCTTTCCCCAAACAGTCCATGCAATTTTCCCCGAACAGATTATGCAGCATGGAAAACATTAATTATTTCTCCATAGATTTAAGTCTGTAGTTTTATTTTGTCATTATTATAATAAAGCACTTATTTAAGAAGGAATGGATAGGGGTCTCTCTGAGAAGTATGTTGTTGCGTGTCATCAGCGTTTGCGTTTGTATCTCCCAGTACAGAATTCTACTCACTTAATGGATAAGACCATTTACTTCATTATTGTTTTAGTTTAGGAAAATAGTGACTTATTACTGGAATTTGCTCTCCTTAGAACTGTATTCAACCTCATCTAATCAGTAATTATTTGTTTTTTTCTGTAAAAAAGCCTAAACCCTTTATATATCTCTGAGTTTTCTTTTTCTGTGCTGTGAATACCACTATACAAATGTGAAACTTTTTTTCCTGTAAGGTATAATTTTACTTGTGAAGGGATTTTTTTCCCTGTTTAATATAGCTACACAATGGTACATGTAGAAGAAAAGCAAACTAAAAGTAAACTTCCAAGATCCATCTGTCTCATGGTAAGAGCTATTAGAAGGATATCAGCAATCAGGATATTTAATTGGATTCTTTCTGTAATACATTAATTCTTTTACTGTCTCCTAAACCCTGTTATCCATCTTTTGTGCATCATACCCAATCTTTGAATCTCCTTGTACAAGTCTAACTTCTTTTTACATTCACATGTGTTATGAACAATCACTGACTTAAACTGGGGTGAACTGATACAATGAATGCAGAAACTGACCCTAGGAGTCTATTACTAATTTTCACTTTATAAGCCAAGATTAAGGTGATGAACATTTAGAAAGCTGTGGAGCTTTTTTAGTTTCAAACTCTTAAGACTCAAATACCAAATTCCTTACAAAAATAAAATTGGTAAGATCATAGTTAATGCTTCTGTTCTCTGATTAAAATCACAAAGAGTTCCAGCTTGTAAAAGTTCTTAGAGAAAAGATCAAATTCTGCTCTTAGCCTCATTCTGTAACGTCAATGAATCCTTGCAGTTAAAATTCCACTAGAGTAAAAACCATAAATTTTGTACCCCAAAAGACCCGTGTTTAGACTGTTGATCATAACAGAGAAATTTTGCATTAAAATTGTACATCATATGAGAAGGAGGATACAAAGTACCAACAATGTGAGAAGGGTCCAAGCTGTAACACCTTATGTACCATAAGTAGAATCTTGAACTTGAAATGCTGGGTAACCAGGTACTAATAAAGTGAATTTCAGTATTTGTGTAACACTGTATGCATTAGTCTGGTTATAGTACTCAAGGAGTCCTTCACTCTTCATAACACTAGAATACATTATTGTAAACAGTCTAAAAGAATAGGGAAAATACTGATTTTGTTAGTGGCAAAATTCTGCACTTTGACTAAGAATGTTAATGGCCATTTGTATGTGATGCATCGCAGGTTTAAACAAAAGTGAATTGCTGGCCAAAGCATACAATATGAGCAATCCAATAAAAATTCCATATAATCATTTCAGTTTTGCTAAAATAATGAACTATTTGGCAACAATTTAACAGTGAATATTTAAGAACAATGAAGCTTCTTTATGATTAAGGAAAGTTCTTCTTTTGCCATTCTGTGTGCCACCTGGCCAAGATGAAGCTCTGTCATATGTGACTTATTCTCCCGGAGAAAGGATTTGATTGCACCAGACCCTGAGCCTCCGAACTTGGGAGTCAGGCATCAAAACCTTAACCCCTGTTTACTCTGTGTTCTTGTTATTACAGGAAGGTGAAACTGCTGCATTGCATGAAGGAAGAGAACAGTGTGGCAGAAAAGTAAAAGGAGGACTAAGTGCTAGTTCTAAATAATTTTAAATGTATACTAAGCCACCGGTTTTTATGGCAAGGCAGTGTATCTTGCCCAGAAGTTCTAGCAAGTACATCAGCACTATTAGCAGCTATATGTGACACTAACTAAATCTTACTTAGCTCAAGATCTTGCAAAGCTAGATGTCAGCCAGAAACTATGAAACTATCACTGGACATCATTACATTATCATCTCATAAAAGTCAGACACAAAATGATGTAGTAAGTGGAAACTGATTTGTGTTTTCTGTGGTTTAGAAGATACTAGAAACTTTCCAAAATACCATCCCTCAGCTTTGTGTATAGCATGATGTGACTATACAGGATTTATTTTTTTTTTTTCTCAGCTGTGGCTTTATTGCAGGGAATATATTTCAGGATTAGGTGGATTTAAGAATGACCACAGAGGCTGAGTTAGTTTAGGAGGGAAACTGCAGACTTCAGCCACGGGGATTTATTTTAAGAAAGGAACACCAAAATTATAAATTGTGAACTATTTTTGAAAAGCGACTGCTTACAGTAAACAAACTTGTTCTACAGCACAGCAGAGCCCAGTTGATAAAGTAAAACAGGGGTAATATAAATATTGAACAAGCAAGCTGCTAGCAGCTGGGGAAAAAATTGTTGATTCAGATCTTTTACCTAGAATAGGCAGTAAATTTATGTTATATTTTCAAGATTAATGCAGGATACATATGCATAAGAAATTTCACATGACAGTTGGGAACTCCAAAAGATGTCACAAAACCTTTCAAGGTGTTACCTGATTCCTGAACCCTTCAGTGATGTGAATGTTAATCCCCTCCATAACAACTCCATAAATTTGTAACACATGAGGACTAAAAGAGTTCCAGCCTTATCTTCCTTGTCCTTCTTTCACCTATAAGGACTTTCCTTACCACCAAGGAAGACCTCTAAAATAGTTGGTTGAGTGCTGTATTGGTTTATGTGTGTGTGTGATTTTGGAAACATGACAGAATGTCTTTTTGCTTTTCTTCCATAGTAATGTGCACATGACAATATCTGATTACCTTCATTAGAATCTAAATATAAACCAGCTTACTTTGCCAAGTCTCAATCAAATCAGTGAGGATGCAGAGTGCATGTTTTAGTGTAAATATGCAGCTGTTGAACTGAAACAAAGTTCATTCCACAACACTAATCTTTGTTTCTAACTAGAAATAAGTATCTGATAACTGGAGTGGAAGTGTGCTCATCACTTTTTCATTTGTGTATATATCTTAATCTTTATCAAAGACTTTATAGAATTTTTCTCTTTCTCCAAATACCAGATATGGATCATGAGAATGTCATTAAGTAATTTTTCAGTAATTTTAATGATATTAATTCCTAATCTTTGGATTGCGAATTTACTACTCTGCAATAGATTTTGTTCCCAGTCATTGAATTATTTATATGTTGAAGATTATGCATATAAATGTATGGTACTGTAGGTATTTTGTAGTCACACTGTAACCGTGTATCATCAATGAACGTTACAAGTAAATTAAAATTCAGTTCTTTGTAAGGACTGTATTTTATAAACTAAAAAATATGATAGGTCTTAAAAAACAAATTAGGTAGAGTTACATGGATTTTGTTGTTTGCTATTCTGGAATAGGAGTTTGAATCTACTTTGGCCTCTGTGCATTTTAAAGCAATATTTTTCAAAATTTGCTTTAATTAGTCAGGTTAGTGAACTTTATGGAGGTCTTTTACTAAAGAGCTGGATCAGCACATTGAAGTATTTCGGCAGTGCCTGCTCATAGAGTAACACTTTTCTTAACTTCTAAGATTTATCTTAATTTATGCCTAACCAGTAATAGGTTATAGGTGACAAAAGAGCAACAAGGTGGTATTGGTGGAATGAGGCTAGTGGTACAGCAGAAATTGCCTTCTTTACAGATTCTCAGAATGAGCATAAGGGACCAGAATTCTTAGGCTACACTGATGTGAAATATGTAGACTACAATCTTGTTTCATCTAGTACATGAAATGTTCAGGTGCACAATACAAATGTGGTAGATATAGAGTGAGATAACCTGAACTCTCTCTGATATACCTGTAGTTGATCTAAGTTGTCATTGAAAAATTAAAAATGATTCATAAAGAATGTAGCAGATATTTTCCTTCATTTTCTTTTTTATACATATCTCAAAGAGAGTATCTTCTAATGGAAGAAGTTGTTTTGGGAACACTGGAATTCATGATGCTATGCTATCGAGAGTTTACATCTAATAGGCTTGGGGTTTTTTTGGGGGTTTTTTTTAGCTTTTTTTTTCCCCCCAGTGGCAATTATGGTTCTACACTCTACTCCCCATGCTCTTCCACAATACCTTGATGTTCTAAAACCTTCAAATTCCTGGATGGGTAAAGAAGTGTACTTTGTGACTGCTTTTGAACTACTGCTGAGTGAATTTATAGAAGAATATGTATACTGTTTGTTTGACCAGCTGATGAATGAGAGCTGAAATTGTTATTCATTCTGTGGGGATACAAATTTAAACTCCTTTTTTTTTCTGCTCAGCAGCTGATTTTCTAGGGCTTAATGTTTCTGGTGCAACTGGACTTTTATCACACACAGTTGGAATTAGATGATTTATTGAAAAGTTTTTAAGAAGGTAGGTAGGCAGCATACCTGAATGAGGTTTGTTACTTAGGATATCTAGATGCAATTTGAAAGAAGGATATTTATTTTGGGGTAAATTTTAGACTTGTTACTGTTCCCCAACAAATCAAGGAAAGGTAGAACAATACAGTAAGCCTTATTTGAGAAATGCATCTATCTAAATAACACTAAATCTGATTCCTGGATACGTTTGCAAGATACATAGTAATCTGAAAATTATACTTCAAGCACCAATTTAACCTCCATCTTCTGGCTCCCAATTTCATAGCAATCCAAATTCAAACTTTTCCTTATTTTTAAGGTCCTTCACAGATAATGATACTCCCTGTCTATCTGGCTTGTTCTCTCTCCTCCTCTATAGGTTACTCTCTGCCAGTGAAACACTATTTATTATGTGTCTGTCCATCCCTATGACAGCTTTGCTCATACTGTTTCCATGAGGCCTGTAAAAAATTCAGAGTTAACAGCAGCTAGAGTCAATGGGGAGCATACTTTTGTTATTTAGAGGGAAAAAGGGAATAATTTACATGTTAACACATACATGCATATGTATATGTGTACGTACACCCACATGTATTTGTTTGAAACTGCTATTTAGGTCAAGAACAGCATTCTGGGTGCAACACCAATCTAATAAGTTATTCAGTCAATGCTCTTGTAATAATATTCCATTGTATACTTGTCAGACAATCTCCATTTTCTAGCCTCAATTAAAGTTCATCTTCATTCATCATGTTTTAAGTGTTCTCCATGTGTATATTTAATCATAATTACACAGAATGGCTATGAGAAAAAAAAAATCCTTAAAATCTATATGCACTATATATCTTGTCACTTTTCCAGATTTGTATATTTTTCTGTTATCAAAGTCTGAAAAGTTTGGAGGATCTGTGCTTTTCTCAGCTCCTTGGATCACTTCATTCCACAACTGCTCTCTGCTGCTTGTAAAAAGGGTGGTATTTTTCCTGGTCCAAAAATTATTGCTTGTTTATGCTGAAAATACCAGGAAAAATATGTAGCCTGTTCCTTTTATCTATTTTGGATTTATGACAAAAGTATGGGTAGTGCCATGCTTTTTTAACTTCATGGAAGTAGAAGTTCTCATCAATTTTATCTCATTAAGAAACGTGGGAGTTTTGTTTACCATTACCTTTAGCAGGAGCAGTGATGGCAATTCTGAATCATTTTACTAATCCAACCTTTGAAAATGTGAATACTTAGGAATTTCTTCTAAGTTATTGCTTGATGCTTTTAGACTGGTTTATTATCCTGTATAGAGATGGCTAACATAAAATGCCAATGTCAATGAGACAGAAATAAATTTATTATTTTTCTTAAAAGATAAATCTGACCATTTCAAAATTTTAAATAAATGCTTTGACTTTTAGAATTGAAACTCAACCACTTTTTTGTTAAATTGCTTGGGATGAAGGGGATATTCTAAGTTATTTGAAGTATTTCTTAAATGTTCTTATTCTTGCAGTTCAAGTCCTATTTAATAATTTTCAAGTGCTGTATCTGTATATTCAGATATATGGTCTTGTTTGAGTTCATCATGGAACAATAGTCCTAGATGCTTTGAAATGGAATTGTTCATAACTTTTCATTGAGGGTTGTGGTTTTTCTTTTGTTTTAGATTTGGGGGTATCAGCAGTCAGCAAGTCAGAAAAAAACCCAACACATGATTAAGCTAGTGTGTAATGCAAGCTAAAGGCCAAGATATTCTAAAATAAAGTTTCTGGCAAAATGACAAAATTTTTGACACTAATTCTTTGGGTCATTCAACAGACTGAAAAATTCAGATTTTTTTTTAATTTTTTTTTCATTTATTTTCCAGGTGGAAAAACTATGTACAACTTATATAAAAGAAGAACGGGCATAATTCTTTGTTTTGAACATGTACCCTTAAAACAGTATGTAAAATCTTTATGATGATCCAGGGGAATGAGAATGTTCAGCATTAAAAGTCTAATTTCCCATTTTCTTTTTAGCCTAGTCAGTATTTTTTTCATACACACTTTTAATATTGCCATTGCATAAATCATATATTAATGTTTTTGGCCTCCATAGCTGAAAGGCACAATTCTAATAATGAGGGAAAATAATCAGAATGCTTGATGAGGTAGCTAAGCTACCAAACAACGAACAGAATGCTTCATCAACTGTGTTTTAACAACAGGTATATGAAGGTACCACAGTTTTGTCATTTACTCACCAAGAAATGCATCTCTTTTTATTACAACATGGTATGGTATCAAAAAGGTCAAATCAACCAAAATGTTGTGAAAGCATAATATACAGCAGGAATAGAAAGCAAGCTAAGAGGAAGTAATAGAAATTATGACATTTTTTAGAATTATTTCATATAGTACTTCTGATTTGATTTTTTTTTTCCTTCTGTGGCACCTTCAGCAAACCTACTAAATCATATGGGAACAACCAGAATCAGCAGTTACCCCAAGGTAAGTGATAGTCTCCTAGCTAGATTAGTTATTTTGTTCCTTATCCTTCCAGTATTTCATACTGAAAAAGATGTTTAAACTTGAAGTTTCTAAGAAAGTACTAGAGTTTTAAATATCCCTTTTTTGGTCCATTTCTTTCTTCTGGGAGACTTATAGGCTGGAAGCTGTCTGATTGAGAGAAAGAGGAGAAATCAGAGATGGTAGAGTTAACTTCTAAATTACTGACAGCTGAGTTCCCAAGGCAGTATGCTTTGTTTATTATTTGTAATATAGCTTTTCTAGCTGTACAAATATATTTGTATTATACTTTGCTATAACTGCTTTTTAATTAATTGCCAAAGATATTTTTATCAATATTCCATTAAAATTACTGAATATTTTTTTAAAGAAAACAAATTGAAATAAAGTTTCTTAAGAAGGAGGATATATCTTACCTGATACCTTAAGGAGTGTCTTGAGTACCATCTATTAAAGCTTTTATTTTTCATTTTCCCTTGTAGCTAGTGCATTATGATACCCTTTTTAAACAGTAATAAAATTTATATGTAGCCCACCTGTGCAACAGCATTCACATATATGGAAGCAACTGCATTAGAGTTTTTGCTCATAACATTATGTGGTTACAGAGTGGAACACCCGAATAGTTCTGTTTGCTGTGATTTTAATTGACTTCCGCAGTTTTGGTGTATGTTTCCTGTTTTGGAGGAAACAAAGTTAGGAGCTGTGCTCCTAGGTGCTCCACATGCTGGCAGGGACCTAGCCATTCTGAACTAATAGCTGCTTTCTTGGGCATCTTATGACATATGCTGGAATACTTCCTCCAGCAAACAAGGCTGACTGTGTTTCATCTAGGACGGACTCTGGAGGGTCTTCATAGTCTCAAGGAAACCTAGACCACCTACAAGCCAGGTAAAGGACATGCAGATCTGCGTGCTTCATCCTGTGGCTGCCATCCAGGCTTAGAGAGACTGTAGAGTAGGTAGAAATATCTACATTTGTTTTGAAGTGCACCATAGACATGTGGGAAGCTTTGTAAGAGGAGAGAAGGGGTCTACTTGGAAAGTAGCCTGATTCTGTTAATTGCTTGTTCATTATTCCACGAGCAAGTTTACACATTATTTCATGGTTTCAGATAAAGCACAGCTGGAAATCTGTCTGATGTTATCTGCTCTTTTGAAGTGATTGGGCAATACCTGCATGATTAGAAAGAAAAATCTACAGAAAGAGATTTTTATTGAATACATTACACTCTTTGTGCAAACATGAAATGCTGTTCCAGCCATTTCTTATATTTTTAGTCAAATATACCAGTAACATATATAGTCATATCACTTTTCCAAATACATTCAATTTACAAATAAGAAAAACTCATGGAGACTACAATCACAAGGTTGCATGCAGTCTAGCAATAGTGAATTGACTCAGTGTTACATGAGGAATATGAAAGACTAAATCCATTCAGACCATTTCTCACAAAGGCTTATGTCTGACAAAGGACAGCAGTGAACACTCCATGGCCTTTGGTTAGGGACTTTCCTAGACAGAAATAATACTTTGCATTTTGTCATTTTTAAAGGACTAGGACTTTTCCTTTAAATGTATACCACTTTTTATGCACTGTGTCTCTTTATGGGGGGAGAGCAAGGTCATTATTCTCTCTGTATGTTACACTTATGACTGTATATATTTGTGCCATGTCCCCCTCACCCTGACATGTCTTTTTCAGACTGAAGGAACCTTGTCTGTTTAGTCACTTCTTGTGCAGAAAACTTTTCTTACCATGATAATCGGTGTCATTCTCCTCTAAAACTTCATGATTTTCACTGTACCTTTTTTGATGTGGGAACACCATAGCCTACAGTATTTAATAACAAGGTGCAGTGCAGTTTTCTACATAGTCATAATAGTAATTTCTGGTTTATTTTCTATTTCTTAATTATTCCCAAATGTGGTTTGATTTCCACTGATTATTACATTGATATTCCTGACTGGCCAGAGTTTCTCACTGTAGATGTAGAGTTGAAATTATTCTTTTCATACATTATTTACTTCACATTTATCTATGATGAATTTCATCTGCCTATCACTTAGTCTCCTGGAGTTCCTCTGTTCTTTGAAAGCAGCTGTCCTTTTTGCTACCATAAATAAGTTATTAACATCAACACACTATGACACTTCATTGTTCATCCACTTTTCTATATAATTTAAGATTATATCGCGAAACCATCACAATTGCTTGTGACTCCCTATTTGACATCTCTGGCTCTGTGAAAACTGGTCACTCTGCTTCATGTTTCTGTTTTCCAAACATATGAGGACCCTCACCAACATCCTATGCCTATGTTTGTTAAGAGTGTTCATTTTGAGAACTTATGGTAATTTATATAATGACCTCTCGACATTCCAAGTGTATGATATGCAAATCTGATGTATCGCTGGAGTTCATGCCTTCAAAAGACCCCTGTAAGTTGGAAAGTAAAATTTCGACTTACAAGAGCTGTATTTAACCTTCCCAATATATTTTATTCCAATATTCAGTAATTCTCTTCTTTATTATGAAAAACAGATCAGCTGTTTCATCCTTGATTTCCATTAGAACTTTATGGCAAGTATAATTTCTTACTGAAAAATCATTATCTTGTCAACTTATTTTATAACTACTTCTACCAGTATTTCAGCTTGAGATGCATCACTGGTCTTTTCCTTGCAAAGAAAGATTTTTCAGAATAGGCATTTATATGGATCTTTATGGTAAATGCACAGATTAAAAAGAGATCTCTTTGTTTTTATCTGCTCTGCATACTCCTGCTACACTTTAATCTTCTAGTTTTTCTGTAGTCTTTTTAACACTCTTCTTACTTTTTATATATTTGAACATTTGAAAATATTTGAATAATTATTGTCCAGGTTTAGATGTTTTGAAAGTTTTGTTCTTCAAACTCATGTTTGGCCTGCTAAAACCTGATAAAGATTATGATCTCTTTTGCCTCCCTTATTTGCACACACCTTCACTATTTGAAAGCTGACTTCTTTATTTTAATCCCTTCTCTTACATTTACATTTATTGAGCTTTTTCTCTACTCTTTTTTTTTTTTAGAAGTGATATGCATATAGGCCTCTAATGTTGAGTGTTTTAAGTAGTTTTGAGACTGCTTCAAGAATTTACTCTTTTGAATGGAGTTCATGATGTTTAACAGCTTACTTACTCTTTGTCATTCCTTATTTCACAATTTGTAGTACAAAACAGCAGTACATTTTGTCGGTCTGTTCCTGTGTCAACATTTAACCTAGGTAGCTTTTTGTGTACTTGATTTACTTCTATGCAGAGCAGTTATTCAACCACAATCTGCAAGCCACACCTTACTGCTAGTCAGGACCAGGTTAGAAATTTCTTTTATTTCCTGACCAGGGCCTCCATAAACCAGTCACTTAACATTCCTAAACATTTGAACTTGATCTTAATACAATATTTGCCAAATACATACTGCAGCTGGTTTTCTATATCTATTGCAGTTATCACTCTTACAGCTTCCCTGAGCATGTCAAATGACCTTCATAATGATTTAACATTCACTTTCACCCTGCTGATTGGACAACAGTATACTTTAAATTCAGTGAGGAACTGAGAGGCCCAGCCCAAAGGAAAAGATGATATAATCTTCTGGTATGTTCAGTGTGTTGGGAGTTTACAGACCCTTTTTGAATTTGTATGATGTAAGCATGTGGTGGTTGCCTACAGTTGACTAACAGATAAATTTTGAAGACATGTTGATTAATGAGTTTAAAACTTTATTCGAAATTTGAAAAGACTCCTTGCATACAAATAAATAACTTTGTTGGAAAAGAAGGAGGTTATCTCTGCAAATGCTCTGTTGGATGTGTGAATCTAGTTTTCATGTTCAGGCTTGACTTCTTATGAGTTTCTAAATTAAACTTCACAATGATTCTATTTTAAATGATTCCTTAATAAAGGTTGTTATCTTGACAATGAGTTAGCTAAAATCCAAGATACTCGAAACATCACTTGTTTTAAAAATGGAATTGGTCTAAGCAGTCATTAGCACTTGACATACTGGTTTCCTCCGCTTTCTTCACACACTTGGCTCTAAAACTATATTATATCAGGCTAGGGCAGAGTTTTCCATAAGAAACAAGTTACATGTTACACTTTCAAACAGTTATTTTTTTTTTTATTATTTTATTTCCACTTTCCTTTTTTTTATTCACTTTTTGCTCTTGACAATGAGCTTTCTTAAAAATCCATTATGTAGATAATCTGCAATCATGAAAAGTTCTGTAGGCATGAAGGATGTTGATTAAAAGTACACAGTGTAGTACATTGAATTTGGCCTCTTTGAATGAGACTTTTGTAAAAGTCTTGTTTGTACTGTTAACTGGCTAATAGTGTTAATTATTCTCACATACTGCTCATGTGGAGCAAAATGCCCTCTGACATTTTAATATGGCAGAAAACTCAGTAAGATCTTACTGGAAACATAGTACAATATCTTCATTTTCAACATGGCGTTTGTTTCATTTTTAGCTCAGCTGTTCCTGCTGGCTCAAGCTCAGTTCTTTGGGTGGGACTCAGATAATTATCTTCTGAGCCAAAGACAAGATAGCTCATTCAAAATGATGCCTGGAGCTGCAATCAGTGTTTGCAGGAAAACAGCAAACTAGGCTTTTTAACATGACACTAATCCTTCCCTAAACAATTACTGAGAGCTGACCTTCAACTTTTCCCTTTAACAAGTTTAGGTTTACAGTACATGGCTGGGTTTTCTAAAATGAGATTTGAATAGTCCGTTCTTTGGAAAAAATAAATGTTATAGAAAATGTGTCAGAATGGCTGACTTAGTTTGGTTTAATGGAAGTAATAAATGCCTCATTTTGCAATACAAATAAGCATTGTTAAGAACAGTTCTATTTGATCTGCTGTTTGTGAAAGAAGCTGAAATTATAGTTTTGAAAACTGAAGAACTCTGTCTATGACAAAGCTATGATAAAGATAGCTGTAATGCAAAAATTTGTGCTTCATCATATCAGTACTGCTCAAGTTCATTGAATGGGCAGTGAAAGAAAACAATAAGTAGAAGAAAGGGTTTTTTTGTTAGCATAATTATCCAGCATTGCAACTATCAAGTGCTTGTTCCTTTCTTATTTTAATCTCACACAAATTGTGCCAGAACCTCTTCCATTACTGACCTCAATGGAGACATTTGGCCTAGCCAGCTAAAGAGGATATGGGACTGTGCACCAATACATGACTGCCTACAGGGGTGAGCTGTTAGCAGAACCCCAAGCACTGCTGTAATCAGTGCCAGCACTCAGCATGTGGTGCTGACACCTCCCAGCCACACTGGGATAAGCCAGCTGGTTTTTGGGGACGAAGGCTGTCAATTGTGTGAATGCAAGAGATGAGTTCTGTGTCTTGCTTTCCCTCAGGACCACAGAATGTCCCTGACCCATTATTATGGAAGAGATCTGCAAAATAGTTGCACTGATTATTGTTGCTATGATTTATACCTGTGTCCACTAGTAATCAAGTTGGGACAACTAACTTTTCCTGGAGGACATTATAATACTGCTCATATGGCTGGTAGCTTCAAACAGTAGTATGTTTCACTAGATGTAAACCAGTTAATAAGGTACATTTAGTTCCAAAGCCCATGGACATTTCTGAGCTATCCAGTTTTTCTTCAGGTTATTATTTTTTTTTTACAGTTGACATCATTGTGTGATAATAATTACTAGATGCATCTCCAAAATTAGCTTAGTGCAGTCATCAAGATACTGCATGTGGCTACGCTTCCTACACTACAATAGCAGAAATTGGTTTGTAATGAGCCCTTTGTATAGCACAGTAGCAAGGAAGGAAATGATAACAAGAAGTAGAAATATACAACTGAGTTTGGTGATGAATATCTTAGGAAAAACAGCTGAAGAACAAAAAAAAAAGAAATAAGTTACTGAAACAAGAGGCATGCCACCACAGAAGAGTAAGCTCTTTTGCCTGGTGTCTGACTGCAGGGGTGTGAGGAAGCTTTGATTTGGTACCTCTGTAGGTACAGTTCATACTGACTGAAATGCTGATCTTACTAGCTCAAGTTCAGTATCACCTTAATATGGCTACATAACCTTTGATGCAGAGCAGGTTTGAGCGGAGGAGCATTTTGTCAGTCCTCCTTTGTCCTCCCTGATCTTTTTAAAAGCATGAGTTTCAGAAACATGCTACAATTAGAGTTGCTTAAGTGGTATATAAATGTCTCAGCTTGGAGCATTTTGTTTTTAACTGTAAGATAATTAACTCAAAAGAATAAAAGTTGTCCTAGTAGAACAGTGGGCTTAGGCACAGTGATTAGATTGTGTACCTGTAGATATTCCCTGAAGAAATAATTCAATTTTCGTTTATTGCACATTCAATGTATTTCTCATTTTGTTCATGTAATGATTGATTTTGTGCCAAAGACTAGAATTCATGCTAAACTGAACACAATTATTTTCCTTTGTCTGCAGTATTAAAATCTTTTCAGAATAGAAAAAGATCCAGTTCCAGCAATGTGCTAGGTGTTGAACAAAGGATCTGCACATTCGAAACCTGAAAGTATGCTATCTATTTCTTTATAACAGAGGATCAATTGATTTATCTGAAAAAGGGTTATGTTTACATATTCCTCAAAGATAACAAATACTAATCAAGAAACTATGATGAGATTTCCTTGTATTTTCCTTTATTGAGAAAGTGCCATTGGCTTGGAAAAAAAAAAATTAAAAAATCAGGACAGCAACTTTCTTCATACATTAGGTAAGTAACTGTCCTGCTTTAAGCTACACCACCAGAGGTTCAGTGGTAGAATTCTTGCCTGCCAAGCAGGAGGCCCGGGTTCTTTTTCTGATCAATGCATCATTTATGTTATTGCTATCGGGGGTTTGGTTTGATACTAGTTTTGTATATTTTTCATTTTATTATTATTGTTTTATTAACTCTGGTTTAGTTTTCCAAATCATAAGTCTCCCTCCCTTGTCCCCTTTCTCTTCAAAGGAAAGGAGAAAGGAAAGGAGAAAGGAAAGGATGAGGGAAAGGTAGCAAAATGGCAATGCAGTTATTTGTGTTTTGATTCAGTTACTGAAAAATGAAAAGGAAACAGTCTGTTTGGCAAATGGCTTTTAGGGAAATGAAATGACAGTGGCACTATGAGACTGTAGAATAGAACAATGTTTATTCCATGAGCTCCAGGCCTTGAGTTCAAGAAATGTTTATTCTCTACTTATACATATCTGCACCTGTAACATCTGTCAATGAAGACTGCTGGTGTATTTCAGACCACGCAAGACAGAACACAAACTTAGATTTCTTAAATACAGCTGAGAGAGTTGAGTGTGCTCTGTTTATGTAAAAGCTACATGGAAATAGAAAAAAAAAAAAAAGAATTTCTTATTATTTTATACCATATATACTTGTCTATATAGAGAGACAAGTTAAAGACAATTAAATTTGTTGTAAAATATATTTGCCTTAATATGTTCTTTTAAGGTTTGAACACTGCAATGTGCATTTATATATAACATGAATTGTATCTCTGTATCTTTATAGGTTTGAACAAAAGCGTTAGCTATACTGCTTGCTTATTCATTACATAAAAATAATTTCTATCTTTCTAAATGTAATTTTAACGTGTAATTTATCATATATGTTGTTTATCATATTTAATGAGGGGTCTTCTGATGCTATATTTGGACATAGATATGAGATTTTCATATTTTAGTGATTTACTTAGATATGAATTTGGTAAAAATATAAATGAGCATGAATTCAACATGACCGATCAAATTGCATCTTTTATCCTTAGCTATCTACTTTTTGTTGACAATATTTATCATGTCCTGTGAGACTTGCTCAGTGTTGTTGAGGTGACCTTGGAAAGCTGGACTTTTCTGATAAAACTTGATAAATCAGTTTATTTTGTTAATGTAAGACACTTTGGGGTGATTAGTTGAAAATGCAGTTGATTGCTCTTTTGTGTTTATGTAAAGGAAGTTAGTATTGGTTTTTGTTCTACCTTGACTCTTAGTTCTTAATTAAGCATAAGCATCAGCATACCTGAATAGGAAAGTGTAGTTCCAGACCAGTGACATTTATTGATATAATAGCTGTAAAATGTTTCATACCCTTCATGCCAAGGTATTAATATCTAATATAAATTATGTTATTATGTGTGGTAAAAGTGCAATAGAAATACACTTCTCACTGAATGCTAGGATAGCCTTGAGCATGTCCGGAAAGCAGGATACTCTGTAGCGTAGTCAAAGGATGTTCATTCTACCTCTTGCTTCCAGGTTTCTTTGAGCTTTAACACCTCTCTTTACTTATTCATAATGTATTTTCTAAGTTAGTTACATTTAGCATCTAGATACTGAGCTATCCATCATTTCATTTACCCTTAGCCATCTTGTTATGTATTGCAAATATTGAAATGTATTGTTAATATTAATGAAGTAGTTGCTTATTTAGACTGTTAAAACTACAGATTAGGTGACAGTGGGAAGCCCAGGAAGAAAAATCCATTAAAGATGTCTGTTTAAGGGAAAACTAATAAATTTGCATCAGCATGTAGCCATCATTACCTCTTCAGTGTAAAGTCTGGGCTTCTCATTTGTCACACTTTTTAACAAGGGTAGGAGAGGGATGGAGTAGAATGAATCATTGTAAAATTCTATCAGCACTTCCCATTACAACAATCACAGTTAATGCAGCATTTAGCTCCCTCTGTGTGCTTCATATTCCACCACAGAAGTCCTGGATCCTGCTGAAACATACAATTTCTATGTTGCAGAAAGATTTCAAAAATTTACTTTGTTCTGCATTTTAAAGTATAATTTTCCCAGATGTATTGTATGATAGTTTCAAAACCCTAAAAATGTTTCTAAAATATCTTTTCAAGAAATTTGGGTTAGAACAATAGTATTTATCAGTTCTTGGTTTTTATTCAAACCATCAGAATTTCAAACTTTTACCACCATGGAAAAAAGATGGTTTGAACTAAAACCAATCTATTAGTAGAAAGAAGTTCCATTCCTAAGGATTTTTTTTTTTTTAAAGTGCAGTCTTTAATTGACTTTATCAGTTATTTTGATATGTCAGTAGTAATAGAACATTATCTGGCCTTTAATGATGGTTTGATACAGGACATTCTTTAATGCTAATGCTATTAGTATATTCATGAATGTATGTAATCATTCTAGAAAAAATATAAACTAAAAACCTAAAAGTTTATCTGAGGTGAATACTTTGAAATATTTATGGAATCCATTGAAAAGATATACAAATGCAGTGAATATATATTTATAAGATTAAGAATAATGTTCAATAAAACTTATTGAAAATATATTAAAACCAGCATTTTCAAGTTCAGTGCTGTTTCAAAACAGTCTGTGAAATTAGATACATGCAGAAGACTGTAAGGTGATGATAGAATTATTCTGTTGGACATGATGATCTTATATTGCTGTTGCTGCTAGTGAGGACTAGAGATGCTGAATCACTCCATGAGACTGCCTTGCAGTTCATAAAATCTGAATCCTTAACAAGTGTAGATTCCTCCATGATTTTTTCTTTTACTCATTTTCTAAGAAGATCATAACAGAGGAAAAGGTACTAAGAAAACTGGAGTTTTAAAATTAGCTACACATGGGAGGTGAACATATGGAATAGTTTAATACAAAATTCACAGCATACTTTAAGAAAATCCTCTGAAAAATACCACAGAGAGTGTGAGATACTTGTGCTATTTAAAAAGACTTGTTCAGATAAGTGCTCCTTTTGTAGCTTGGAGAACATAATGTAGGTGAGCTCAAAATAATTTGCCATCCGTACAATTTTTTGTGCACAAAGACCGTACAAAAGGATAGTCATGACCTTTTATTTGCCTATGGCCTACAGACCATAGTCATTACCATATAAATTTAGTATGTGAAAAGTGATGTCCCAATCATACATGAACAAATTTTATGAACTGTGTGTGCTATGTCACAGTTTAGCACCATTTATTGCTCTTTAATTTTGAGGCAATGTTAACAGAGATATGAGTTTGAAATGTTTCACATAGGCTTTATAGCCGAGGTAATTATCTGTGCTACATGAAAAGGTGTGGCAGGAGACTGCCTGTGAGGAATCTTTTGCTGTGAAGTTTGTTTTACCTGGCTTCAGGGTCACTGAACACTGGTCAGGTGGTGAAGTACTTAATATTTCTACAGTGTTTTTCTAGATGGTGACTTCAAACTGAGTATCCCAAGAATTTCTCAGAACCATGACGTTAGTGGTTACTTTCTGTTTTGTGAATGTTCTTCTCTTAAAAAACAAAACAAAACAAAACCCAAACAAACAAAACCCCACTCATTGCAGCACTTTTCAGAGGAAGGAAAGAAAGAAAGAAAAAAAAATAAATCAATCCAGTTCTTTCAATTTTTCCACTTCTTACTTTCAACAGATAATCATAAAATTTATCTCTAGACACTCTTTCATAATAATTGCCATTTTGGAACAATGAAAGGATCTCTAACTTTTTAAGATAAGAATTTCTGAGTGAGCATAATTACAATGCTTAATGTTTTTTTTACTTGTTTTTTTTTTGGTTGGTTTGGTTTGGTTTGGGTTTGGGTTGGGTTTGGGTTTTATTTTAATTAGTTTGCTTGAAATGGTGGAACATGACAATTAACAATGGCTACTGCAGCTGTTTTTTGTGTATGAAAAATTCTGCTAGGTATAAAGATCTGTTCTTGTCCATGAGGCTCTGTTTACATTAGTAGAAACCAAATTAGTATCACATCTTTGTGGTTTTGTTGTAGATGTACCACAGGTTCCTGCCTATGTGATGTCTATTTTAGCCTGTACTTTAATGGTGGTGCTATGATAAATTCCAGTTTCTGATTAATGTTGTAATTGCTGTCCTTCTCCTTGTCTCTGCAGCACAACTAGTGGTAATACCCTTTTTGTAGTTCTCATCAATAACCCTCACAAGGTTTATTTGGAAACTGCTTACAATCTGTTATGACCCAGCTTAAACTAAGCTGTGGTTCCTAGCTGAGCAGGCTTCAGTCTCTATGATGGCTATAACTGAAACAGTTCTTGGGATAAAGTACCTCTGAAAAGAGAACTTGACTATATATAATGAGCACTGTATGAGGCTGAGGATTTGGGAATAACTTAGAAATGTGTTTTTATTTTCAATTAACCATTTATCTAAAGAAGTTCTTAACTGTTAAACCGTAAGTATTTCTAATGTATAAAGCAGGGCAGGATGTTAGTATGTGCTGTGATTATGTCACAGATCAGAACTTTGGTAATACTTACCTCTGCATGAAGTACTTTGCATTTGCTTTGTTTCCTTTTTAAAATAAGACTTCTGAGTCACAATAAGTCTTCTCCTTATCACCTGTTGTTTTTGTTTAGGGAAAAGAGATGGCATAGATCTAACTACTCAAATGAGATTAAATATTGAGGGGGTATTGCTTTTCTTGCTGGTAGTTTGGTTGTGAGTTGTTTTGTTTTTTCTTTTAATCTAAGATTGACCTGATTGTTAGAAATGTTATGGGCTGACTGTAATCCCTTTTATTCAAAATTACTTAATCTGTGTGTGATAAACTATTGATGCAAGGCATTCACTAATTTATGATATCTGTTGTAGCTTCCTGGGTGGTGAAGTGTGGGCTTGCCAAACTTTTCCCTCAATTACTCTTATACTATGGTGGCAAGGGCAGACGTACATGCTTGGATCTGACTGTCAGCACTAAGCAACTCCGACAGCTCTGGCAAAAGTCCTTCTCTTTTATGGCAGCTGTGAATGTCATCTGTCATCTTCAAACACTTTGTTACCACCGCTACTTAATATTTAGGTGGAATATTGGTCTATACCGACAAAGTCTGTGACTAAAATATATAAAAACACTTATAAATATAAATATAAGTAGACTTTATTTCTTCATACTTGTGTTGACTTGATTTGTATTCCTGCTGGTTCCCAAGGAAATAAATCAATAGTGTATGACACAGGGACACAGAAATATAACAGCTCAATTTTGTCTTCTTGCTTCCTCTTTCTTTCTATTGTACAATATTTGGAGAGAAGGTGATAGCAGATGTCTCTCATTTAATCTTAGTTCATTCCCTCATTGATTTCCAAAAGTCTAAGGTAGAACAGTAGTATCTCAAGATACTGAACACTTAAAATAGCGTACTTGGATTCCTCTTTAGTTGTAATAAAAATTGATTCTTCACAGGCCTTGCTATTTTTTGAAGAGTATTTGTAGCCTGCCATGTAAATTCGTAGTTGGGGACAGTGACTTCTAGTGGGTCTCTTTTCTTCATAAGGACACATCAGTACTTTTCCATGTTCCCACATGCCATGTGTAGCTGGTCGATGATGACTTGATTCATGCTAAGAGCAGCCATGCAGAGGCTCTGCACTAAAAATATCTGAATGGAGCAGGCAGCAGACTTGACATTTTTCTGAAGGAAGTATTAGGTCTGACAAGTATGGTGATAATAATAATTAGCTGTCTTACTGGGTTGCTGTGAGATTTAATTCATTAGTAGGTCTTACTCTCACGTGAGTGTAACTCTTGACTTTGGCTGGGAAATTTATGTTAGCTCAAGTAAGAGGAGGATTCAATTGTGTAGCTACAAAAAAACTGGTCAGAAAGTACATATTTCAGACAAAACCCCTATGAAAATTTCTCTTGTAACATCAGTAACAATAAGAGAACACAGTAGTTTCTCTGCTTGGAAGACATAGGTTGTCACAAACAGTTTGAACTCCAGATTTATGTCATTGCTTTGAAATAGAACATCATAAAATAATCACAACACTTTTTCTCTCAGATGATTAGCCTGTTAGGAGAAAACCCTGCCTACTATTCTGTAGGTCTATATGGTTAGAAATGGTTGTGAAATATGATCTATGAAAAGGTTTATTAGAACATGTTAAAAAGCCGTGTAATAAAAACTTCCTTCTCTTGCTGAGCTTTGGACATCTGCTCCTTTAGCTCATATTCATATTTTCCTAGAAGCCAAAAATCAATATGAAACCCAAATGCAGAATTTTCTTTGTAAAATGAAATGTTTATTTTATATTTTATTTCTAGCTTTATAAGAAGCTTTCCAAAGATGCCTTTTTCTTGTATTTTACAACACTATGATAGCCTTGCAGATGTTGTTCTACCAAATTTTATTGCCAGTCTGCTGACACAGGAAGGATCAGTTACTGAATAAACATTGTATTTGTAATTTTCCCTTGAAACACCTCAACTTCAGCTCTGGAACTCTATTTTTAATGGAAGTCCTGAGCTCAGCCTATAGCAGAAGATTCATTCTTCTGAAAATAATTTGATTAAGTTATATTTGGCTCTATGGGCGGAATGCCATTCCAAGGCCTTTCTTTTAATCCATCATGTCTGACTCTATCACAGCAGCTCATCACAGTTCCCTGCAGCACCCCATGGTGTGACACCTGCTATGTTGACTGGTATTTCTACCTTTCTCAGTAATTACATGTGAATGTAACAGTTGTATAAGTATCCTAATTTCTTGATGAGTGATCACTGCTCTACCATGTTGGTGCATTATTTTTGTTCCAGTTTTCAAATCCACAGCCAAATGAACTTGCTTTGATGAAAGACCAGAAAGCTGCTGAAATGTAGGCCATGTCATCTAATGACTTTTATTTCCTACACCTTTCTAGTATCTTCTGGAGAATGATGAGCAAGTTTATCTCTAAAATAATGCAATAAAATATTTTCCATCTCTCTGAAATTTAAACAAGGTATTATACAGTTTACCTATTTTAAGAGGATCTTAATAGTGTAAAGTCCAAATGATAGTGAGTGTGCTGTAAGGATATACTCTCAGGATTAACCTCATATATTTGTACGAGATACAAAAGAGTAGTCTTCAAGAGAACATAGATTTAGATAAGTAAATACTCTCATTTTATGTGTTCAAATTATTTGTTAAACCTACATAGAGAGTTTTCTGAAATCATATGCAAAATACGGCCTTTTAAAATAGTGTTAAGTGATTGCTTTGTTTTGTCTTTTTAAACTTCTAATAAGAACTTTCTAGAACTTACTATCCAACAGAATGATACAATAAAGTGTATGTTTTCTATTGACATTTTATTGTCATCTTTTTAAAGTATTAATGAAAAATTTCATTATCAAGTTGAGGTCATGTTTCAGAGTACATTGAAATAAGCAGTTTTTTTATTTATGTGGAAAAACATTAAAACTCATTCTTAAGCTCCTTTGGTTTATGTACATATTTTAAACATTTTCCTGAGTGGGTGTTGTTCTGAGAGTTTGGACTTCTGTCCACTGCAAAGAACAAATAGTTGTGTTCATACATGTTGAGAAATAAAATAGATGTTTTTATGGTTTACTAATTTAAGTTGTTAGTGTCTCAGGCAAAGACTTTTAAAATGTGATTTATTTTAATAGCATCACTTAACGTGATTTGATCTCTGTAGGAGGAAGGCAATTCATTACAGAGCTCTCTCTTTCTCAGCTGGCTTCACCACTTCACATCACAGTACTGTTTATTTTTTTAGTAGGTCATTGGTTTCCACAGTAAGTCATATTTTCTGCTAAACAGCTTGGCCCCCTATGGAGAAAGAATCTGTGACCTTCCAAGGCTTCCTAGCTCAGGAGATCTCAGGTCTGAGTTAAAGACTAACTTTAATCAGAATAAAATTTTCACTGGCAAAGTGTTAGGACCTACAGATTATTTCAAGGTAATTTCTAAACTCAGCAGTTCACAGGAGACCACATAGCAAAATATTGTTGAAAAAAATACATATTTTTATACAGAATACTGAAAGATAAAAACAGGTCCTTCCCGTAATGCCAATGCTGTTTCTAGATGCCTGAGGTTAATTGTATTTTTGCATTTGTGTGGAGTCATATTCTATGGAACAGAAATGGAAGGAAAATTACTTCTTTTTTTTTTTCTTTCTGTGAACTTCAGCATCTGTTCACGATACATTTTCCATATGAGCTTTCAAATTCTACTCATTTTTTTTAATGAACAGAAAGACTGTTAAAAATCTTTTTTCTCCCTACCTCCATAGTGTTAGCTCTTTTTTTTGTTGATTTTTTTTAATTAGAAAATAGCTTGTAATTAATTTACTTACTTTCCTGAATTTTGTGTGCAACGTTATTTTTTATTTCCTACTTTTATATGACCCTTTACAAAATATGCCTTAAGTAGAGTGAGTGAAATTTAATTTCTTTGATAATGTTGCATACAGATGTAAATAGTATCCTAGTTTAGATTTATGAAATAGTCACCTTTTAATTTACCAGATATTATATATAGCATTGTAATATATAGCATTGTAATCCACCCGATATTTTCATGTGTTTTCTTTATCAGCTGATACCAGTAGTTCAGAAGAAGAGTTTTTTAACTTATCTGCTGGAAACTGACTCTATGAAATTGCAAAATTAATCTGCTCTTCTAATCTCCTTTACATCTGCAGTTGCTTTTTCATTTGCTGCATTATATTGCAAGCACATCTTTCTCAGATATTAATGATTTCACGGCAAAGTGCTTGAAGAAGCAAACACTTCTTACATACCTTTTTAAAGAACTTTCTGCCCCTGAACTCAGAAGTTGACTAAGACAAATAAAAAACCCCTACGAAACCAAACCCCCAAAACCAAAACCACAACCCACGAATTATTTTCTTATTTTTGCTGCTTTATACTGTGATAGGGCATTTGTCCTCATTAATTGAAGAAATGCAAAAGCAGTAAAAATAGGTCCCTTATTCTGCAATGCTTGCATGTTTCTCGAAGTTGAATAAGACTGAATCTGAGGATTTTGAGGCACCTACAGTGGTATTTTTCTTTCAAAGAATGAAGAGCGTCTCAATAGGGTTCCTAGGAAATTTACTTTCATACTTATTACTACTGCTTGTTTCCAGAAATATTTCAGAACATGGCCAGAAAAATTATCATTGCAAGGCCTGAGAGCACACCACCTCTTTCATCAATAGATCCAGCCAGGTCCTTAGGGCATGTGTTCGACTGCATATCTTCTCTGGAAATTTAACCTAGCTGCAGTATTCAGAGTAAGACAACCATGTATCTGCCAGACTGGGATTTAAGTTAAGAGCCTCTTCCATTCAGCAGTTATTTTTTGTAGTTGAGACTCCAGTCAAAGATTCAGGCCATGTTGAATTCCCATCTTGTTTTTTAGAGGGTTCAAACCCACCTCATCCTCTAGCAAAATGTTAAGGGGTTGAAGAGTGAAATTAAATTTTTCCTATGTTCAGATGGACATTTGAATGTGCCTATTGCCTTTGCGTGTTGTCACTGGGTACCACTGTACAAAACCTGGATCCTGCTTCTTTGCATTCTCCCTTCAGGCATTGTATATATTTTCACCTTCTCTAGGCTGGACAGCTTTAGCTCTCTCAGCCTTTCCTCACAGGGCAGACGCTTCAGTCATCTTAGTGGTACTTCACTGGTACTTCTCCAGTATGTTCACCTCTCTCTTGTACTGAGGAGCCCAGCACTACACCCAACACCCCAGGTATGGACTTGCCAGTGATGAGTAGAGGGGAAGGAACACCTCCCTCCACCTGCTGCAACACTCCTAATGCAACCGAGGATACCATTAGCCTTCACTGCTGCACATTACTGGCTCACATCCAATTTGTTGTCCACCAGGATATTTTATGCCAACCTGCTTTCCAGCTTGCCAGCCACCAGCATACACTGGTGCATGAGATGATTTTTGCTCAGGTGCAGGACTTTGCACTTCTGCTTGTTGCAGTTCATAAGGTTCCTATCAGCCCATTTCTCAACCTGTAATTCTCAGAATAGGCTTGTGGGTTTGATCTGCCATCTGATTTTCCTTTCCCACCTTTATCTGAATGGTGTAGCCTAATGTAGAGGTTTCACCTTGGCTGGATGCCAGGTGCTCACCAAGATGCTGGACCAGGGAAAGAAAATAAGATAAAACTTGTGGGCTAAAAAAAAAGTGGTTTAATGAAAAAGCACAGCAAGGCTGCTTGTGGAAGCAAAAAACCCCAAAGATTTATTCTCTACTTCTCATCAGCAGGAGATGTCTGGCCCTTTTTGGGAAGCAGGGCTTCAAATGTGTAGCAGTTTCTCCAGAGGACAAGACGATGCCCCCCCTCCTCCTCCTTTTCTAACTTCTATAGTTCAGATGATGTCATATGGTATGGAATATCCCTTTGATCAGTTTGGGTCAGCTGTCCCAGTTGTGTCCCCTCCCAAGGTCTTGTCCACCCCATCCCACTGCAGGGGAATGTTGGAAAAAACCCCAGCCTTGATGCTGTTCAAGCCCTGCCCAGCAGTAGCTGTAACACAGGTGTGTTATCAGCACCTTTCCATCTCTCAATACAAAGCACAGCACTTGGAGGGCTGCTACGGGGAAAATTAACTTCAGCTGAGTCAGACCCAGTACACCTAATTATGTCTAATCACAAAATTATTTGGGGAAAAATGTTCTCAATGCATCTGTAATTTTGCAGAATATAATTTAATAAAAACAGACCAGAAAGGGAGAAAGGCTGTTACTGACTTTGTAACCTAGAAGTTAGGGTGTTTGTCTGCGTCACATGTTCCAAAACCAGCTTAGTAGAACACAGACTCTTCCAGCAGTGACAGTCTTCCCTACAAGATTTCACACCAAGATTCAGTCACTAAAAATCTGTCATTTCAATTCTGAGTGTTACAATACAAAAATTCATTTACAGAAATTTTCACACACCATGTATTAGAGTTACGGATGGATTTTTTTAAAAAGCAAACCTAAGCATAACAAGTACTCTGTCCAAAATAATGTGTCTGATTTCTATTTTTTTTCTCAATCCAGGAAACTTCTAAAGGACCTTCTTTTATCTTTGGTGCCAAGTGGCCAGTGGACTAAGCAGATTATTTTGCAGCTGTATCAATTTTATAACTAAACATTGATCCATAAAGGACATTTGAAAACTACTACATGTTTTGATTCCTTTTGTGGATTCTCTCTCCCTTTTGCAGCATTTCCTAAGAAGTAGTGTAATGGTACATTTTGGTAGCATAGAAGGACAGCACTAAATGAGTCTGTTACAAGACTATGTTGAAATTTTTGCACATTTCTGCTGGAAGTCCAAATGTGGCTTCTCCGAGATGCATAAAAAGAAGGTTGTTTCCAATGCTCTATGCTATGTAATTGCATTTTACAACAGAAATGTATGCCAAGATAATCCTAAATAATAAAGTGGAAAACTGAGAATACAATCATAAGCTTAATAAAGAAATTAAAACAATATATCAAGTTATTTGTAGAGAATTGACATTTACGAAATTAGGTAGAAAAAGAGGGTCTTACTTAATATTTAAAAGTTAGTTGAAGAAACAGTCAATGTAAAGCAATTATAAACAATTGTGATTTAATCTCTGGAAATTGCTGCTCAGGCACTTAGAGAAAACACTGAACATGTTGCTAGACTACCTATTAAACAAATGCAGTAACTTCGGTAGCTATTTAAGTTATTTATGTTCAGTGTACTGTACCATACAGGAATCTAGCACTATACACACGCTTTTATGGAAATGATAGCATGTGATAAGCACCGTAACTATTTACCATAAATAGTTATTAGAGCTACAATATGCTTGGGTTGCCCCATGCATGTTCTTCTCTTTCCTTCCCAGAAAGTTTTTCTCTAGACAGAAAAAGCCTACCTTGACCCCCTACTGCAACTCTCAGACACTTGGCAGTCTGGTTGGGAAAATGGCTCTGAATGAGCTGCTGAGCATCCCGCAATCAGAAACAAAATCATCAAGTCTGAAACCAAGATTCATGTATGTCTGTACTCACAAGGCCTGCACAACATCTCTGCAGTACTTCTGGCATGTCCTGGAAGCATCTTTCTTGCCTTGTGTGCCCAGGGACTTGGTCTGCTCATGCATAGTCATAGTGGATGATTTTGCCTTCACTATCCAGAAAATACTTGGTAGAAATATGAGTATCCTGTTAGGTCTTAACATCTGCTCTATGTATGTTGTAGGTTAACCTCTGCTGGCAGCTAAATACGACACAACCGCTCACCCACCAATTCCCCCTCACCCTCTGCATCCCCTCTGGTGGGATGGGAAGGAGAATCAGTAGGAATAAAAAAGGTGAGACCCCATGGGATGAGATAAGGACAGTTTAGTAAAACAACACAAAGAGAGAAGAAGACAATGTGATGACAATAACGCCAAAGAAATAATATACAAAGTGAGTGATAGAAACCATGAGGCTTTACATGCACCCAAGATGCCACTTTCTCTGCTCTGGCCACAAGCTCAAGCTACACACTGGAACAAGTTGAAAACAGGTGCCCCTGCCCTGGGGCAGCCCTCTCCTTATATAGGTCATGACTCAGTATGGTATCAAATATCCCATTGGCTGGTTTGGTTGTTTGTCCAGACTGTGGCCCCTTCCAGATACAGCCCTTCCCAGCTGCTTGGACCCACAGCTGCTTGTGATAACCTGAACTGAACCTGGAACAATCTATCGAGTCATAACTTAGAAAAGTTCTTTGGTAGGTCAAATCTCAGGTTATATATCTTTAAATAAATGATATTTTCTTATTTTTCTCAAGTAATTTGGTTAAAAAGTGATTTTTTGCTCTCTATCAAAAAATGAGGCCTTGTGCTGAAATTCTATCTGGAAAAGTTGCAATGTTTGGTTAGTTACAGATAGTCATTATGTAGAAAAGACCATTGATTTAAAGTGTCATGTGTTTCTGCTACACTTAAAACAAGACTTATTGGAAAGGATTCTGCAAATATTGCAGCCTGTGAAAACTTGCACAAATAAAGAATTGGGTAGCATGGTATAGTAAGATATGAAAAAGCTACATTGGTTATTTTCTAGGGTTTTATATTTTGTTTTCGTTTGGTTTTGGTTGGTTTTGTTTTTTGTTTTTATTGTCATTAGAGATTATATGAGAATGGAAGTTGTATCAATGACAGTTTGATAAGACACTTTTATTCACAAAGGCTTCAGTACGTTTTCTCTTACTTCCTTTATTACAGATTTGAAAGCTGGAGATAGGAATAATAGATTCTGTCCTATCATCACTATTTCAAGGCTTAGAAGACCATCTTGTAAACCTAACTTATGTATGTAATTTTAGGACAATTATCATAAGAATAACATTTGACTCGTATGACATTTTAAGATATGTCAGAATGCTCAAAAATCGAATGGCTTTAAAAAAAAAAGAGCCATGCTATGTATCTAATGGTATAATATACAGGTTCCCTGTTGCAAGTCATACTAATTGAAGAGAGATTATACATTATAGGTAATCAATATTTACTTGTTAGAAAAATTATTTTGAAAAATATTTTTATATATGGACAAAATGAACATATTTGACAATTATTAAATGTCACATAATGATGATTTATAAAAGCAAAGTGTATCTAATTATGAATTACAGGAGCTGTATAATGAACAAAGCCATTCATAATTATGTTTCTTTTTTTTTTCATATATATATTTTAATTTTTTTTTCATTTGTATTGTGTACCTTTGCATCATTTCAAAAGGTGCTTGACTTTATTAAAAATCTTGAGGTTTTGGCTCAAAATCATTTTCCCTACAATGAGGGGTACAGACAGGAAAGTACAAACTTTGTAAGGCGGTTCATGTCTAGTACTAGTGAGAACATTATGAAGAAATGTTTATATGTCTTAGGGTTTTTTTCTATCTTATGTATGTATTTCATGTTAATAGTTTGGACAACCTAAATGGCGTAGTCTAGTTGTTTGAGCACAAATGAGAGCCACTGTTAACTGAATTTTAACCCTGTTTTGCCCAGTCCTCACTGCATGTCCTTAAGCAAGGCACTTCTTATCTCTGTTTTACAGACAAGAAAGTATTTTGCCTATCTACCCAACAGGGATGTTAAAAGGATTAATTTGTTAAAAGCATGAAGATTTAAGCAAAAGCAAAGTATCCCTATTAATGTGTTTGACTCCACTTGGAGCACAGGATCTTAAACAGAACTAAGTTTTGAAAACTCAAGACACTTGCAATGTAGCATATGCAGACGTAATCACAAAAACTCTCTTGCAGTCACATTTGAGGGGTTTAAGACTTTACCATTTCTTGGATTTGGTTACCGCCCTTAGATACTGCTTTAACTGACAACTCCTAGTTCACTTTGGTCTGTGAGAGAACTAGTGATTTTAAGCTTCTCCAGAAAGTGCTTTAAGCTATGTTATTGTATTCCCCACCCATGAGTGTTCACATACTCCATTCATTCATTCATTCATTCATTCATTCATTCATTCATTCATTCATTCATTCATTCATTCATTCATCTATTCAATTTCAGCCAGGAAGCAGGTACCCCAGAGGAGTCGGAGGGCAATTTCTTGAGGTGTTTGAATTACACTGCCATGGTAAGTGCTTTCTCTACTATTTACTTCATTTTGTTAAAAGGATACAGCCCAATCAGTGCCTGATAGAGGAAGCTTTAAAGGCATCACCCCACAATGATGTAAACAGTGGTGCCCAGTTTTGTCAAATTCTTTGAGGTTGTGTGACTATGGCCATCTGAAGGGAATTACCCCCGTCTCAAAGTGTACCTTTTTCTTTCATGTGCTACTTTACTGTGGGTGACTAACAGAAAGAGTTTTGAATTAAAAAAATTCCTTACTCATTTAATAGCAAGACTTAATTGTCGTAAGCCTTAATTCTTTTGTTTATATGAAGTCTGGTCCATGGTTTGGGTTTTTCTTTACCACTCTTCCCAAGTGTGCCATGTGAATAAACTTCTCAGATTTTTCATCTGCCCTGGAAAGTACCTGTAATTCCACGCTGCCCTCCAATACATTCTTTTTATTCTCTTTCCAGTGCCAGCTGACCAGGTTTTTTGCTTTAGCTGGAGTCAGGCATGCACACTTTTAGTTTGAGACAGTCTCAAGGTGGGCTGGCACAGCTCCTTCTACCAAAGATATTAAGTGGTATGACCCAAAATAACCCACAGGGGCTCTAAAGAGGTGAGACTGAGAACTGCAACACAAATGATGTAAACAAAGTTTACTGAGTGTGGGAGCTTACTCCATGGGAAAAGTATAATTTGCTTACTCTATTGAAAAAAAGCACTGATGGAAAACCAAGACAAATGTATTTATGCGTTTTGGCCGAGAGCAAAGAAATATGAGGGGGGTTTTGCATTAAGAGTAGTAATGCTATTGATAGATTTGAAAAACAGATCAGGCTGCTTGATTAATTTTTGGCAAGATTAAAATGAAAGAACCACGAAGACCCCAGAATAATGAATACTTCATTCTTTTGTTGTTGACTTTAACATACCTATGAAATAGTTATGTACTTGAGTTACAGTGATTAATTAGCTCTGACCTATCAAAACCAATAGAAAAGAAAAATCTTCATTCTTGGTTAGGGTTGATTAGACTCAGTGACCTTGCACTGAGCTGTGATTTTTATTGGTACATGAAATTCAGGGTTTAAAACTAGATGTTGAAGAACTTAATATTCCTTTGGGACAAAAAAAAAAAAAAAAAAAAAAACAATTTAATTCTTCTATAGCACAAAATGTTGCTCATGCAAAAAATAAGATCTCTATGTCAGAAAATCACAAAGATTTTTAATGGTAAAACAATATGGTTTTAAAGATGCAAGGTACCAAGAGGTGGCTTTGCTGTACCACTAGAGAGTTTTTCCTCTAGCTTTCACTATCACTTGCACAAACAAAGGAGCACTTTTTCACTATTGTATATGCAGGTCACTATGCCTGCTGACTTGCAGGCTGAAAAATATGTCTTTGGCTGGACTGTGCCCACTTTTCAGGCAAGTGATCTCAAGGCTTAGAATTTCTTGAAGTTTATATGAAAATAAACAGACATGAAGAAGATCCTGATGCATGGAGTGTCTTTCTGTGGGAAGTATGAATGTATTTCTCTCCCAGATGTGTCAGTGCTTTTGCTGATTACGTCTCTAAAAAAGCATCTCAACTGTCCATGCATACATATTTGTTTCGGCTATTTCATCCATGCTCTATAATGAACTGTATGCCCACTGAGTTTCCACAATAGGTAGATCCTGTTTATAGCCTTTAAGCTGCTGTAGGCCCCTGTTCCTGTCAGTCTCATCTTCTTACAGAATGGGTGATCTTCAGCTATCAAGACTTTTTTTTTTATTTTTTTTTTCACATGTTTAATTATAAAAAAATAGAGTTTGAAAGCATTTAGCTTGAACGGCTGGCAGCTGTAAACTTCTAGTCAAAACTTTCACTACTTTATTGATATTCACATTCCTTTCACGTGAGAAAAAGTGTTTTAAGGAGTAAAATCACATGTATAACATAGATACTGGTTTAAAATACTGAATTAATAATTACACTTTGAATGAATTTGAGGAGCACTGAGAACGATGTTTGTTTAATTTTGGCGAAGTGAGTTTTGGTATTCCAAGCAGATTATCAGTTAAGTTTCCTGAGACATTTTGCAACAGTATTTTTATTTGTGCATTGTTCAGAAAAAACCCCCACATCATTATGTGCTAAGAAACAATAGACATGATCTCAATGCCTGAATATAAAAAATGTAATACAGTAATCAGTCAAAGTTCTGAAGATACAAAATTACTTGATCAAAAGTGTAAAACTTGAGGTTGTAACTTAGAGATGCTTTTCTTTTCCTTTTAACAATGGGAAAACTGTCTTAGTTTAAATTCTCTGTTATTTCATCTAGTCATTTTTGGAGTGTTTTCTTCTTCCACTGAATCTGGGAAACTTCAATAGGAGCAAGATCACCCTTTTGGGCCAGATGCTGTTACTCATTTTCTGGATTTATGTGACTGCCCAATCTACACCTAAGAGACTGATGGAGTCCTGCTGGTCATAGATGCTACTGGCTATGAGAAGAATGATATCTGAGCCCCTTTGAGCAATGAGATGATTAGCCTTTTTAAGCAGAATTAATTATTTCTCTCTTTCTATGAATTTTTGAACAGGATTTGCTGTTCATGACTCAATTTCTTGTTTTATCCTTGCCTTATGTTTATGTCAGGAAAGACTAAGGACTTGTACTTTGCACCTGATGAGGATGCAATAAATTTGGCATTCCACAAAATTAATCATTGTATCATAGAGTCACCTAGCTTGGAAAAGACCTTCAAGATCATCAAGTCCAACCATTACCCTTCCACTGCCAAGCCCACATCTAAAACCTGTCCGTAAGCACCTTATGTACACATCTTTTAAATACCTCCAGAGACAGTGACTCCACTTCCCTTGACAATACATTCCAGCGCTTTACAACCCTTTTGGTGAAGAAATTTTTCCTAATGTCCAATCTAAACCTTCCTTGTACAAGTTGAGGCCATTTCCCCTTGTCCTACTACTTGTTAAGTGAGCACTGGGAAAATTTTTAATATTTTACCCACAGCAAAGAAACGCTAAGATTTCTGTGGAGCTTTGGTTAGCAATTTAGTTTCATCGTCTGTGAATAAGATGAATTTTCTGCTTTAAGAGAGATGTCTGCTCTGGTTACTTCATTAAATATTTTCAAATTGTGTTGTGATTTTTACGTAAGAAGTCTGATTTTTGAGTAATTCAGTCAAGCAAATAACTTTAAATTTATCTCTATTCTTACCTCCAGCAGAAATATTTGGAGATGTGTTTTTGTTTGCCTTACACTGTGGTTTTCAAAGGTAAAGGTTTTCAGGATTGTGAGTGAGCTCACAACAACTGCATAACATCACAATGGAAAACAAAAACAAAGTATTTTTGCAGCTACTGTCTATTAACAACAGGTTTTATTTAGTTTCACACACATATTTATCAATAATGTATTTTTGCCTCAGTCTTTAAGGTTCTCCATAGCAGTTACTTACATATTCATTTAATGATCATTTTGTAAGTAAAAAAATTGATGGAAGAGGTAGCATTCTGAACTTTCTCTATTCCACTGTTAATAATGTCAATAGGTGTATCATTGATATTTTGGCATTCAAACAGTGTTTAAACTGTGAACTTATCTTAGACAAGGACAAATGCAGAATGTGTTAAAGTGTGGTTTTATTTTCTCAACATTCATTCTTCTTCAAAATTTTAGGCTCGTTTCAGTCTTTTTCCTACTGTGTGCAGATTATTTTCTAGTTTTATTTGGAAGTATAAAAATTCTAACACTCTTCAAGTTAGACTCACATGCAGAGGCAAAGATCAGCTTGGATTTCAGTCATAAAAAGCCAAGAATTTTTCTTAAGAAAGATATAGAGAAAAAATCAGTAATATTTTTGTGGATAATTTTAAAATAACAAAAGCAGAAATGACTAAAACAATCTTTCCTTCCCCATTTTAGTTGCACAGTGTACAAATGCAAATAAACCAGCTAATATGAACAACAACAACAACAAAAATCCAAGCAGCATGAAGTGAAATCAAAGAAGTAAAATACTACAATCAAAGGCTTTATGAATAAGAAAATGAATTTATTTCCCAAAGTATTCAGAACTGATCACCTGCAGGAACAGTGTGTCCCACCTTGTACTTGTTCTCGTGTTCTCTTAGAATAGGGACATAACAAATGCAACTGCTTTGGACTTTTATTCCAAAGATGATTAATGGTATTTTAAAATGTTTCCCGTTATCCACATTTAACACATAGAGGACAAGAAGGTTGTTGGGAATGGTCAACATGGATTCACCAAGGGAAAATCATGGTTAGCCAATATGATAGGCTTCTATGATGGAATTTGGTAGATGTGGGAAGAGCAGTGAATGTTGTCTAACTCTACTTCAACAAGGCTTTTGACACTTTCTTCCACAACTTCCCAGTAGGAAAGCTGAAGAACTGTGAGTTTGATGAGTACACAATGAGGTGGATTGAGAACTGGCTGAATAACAAAGCTCACAGGGATGTGATCAGCAGTGAACAGTATGGTTGGAGGCCTGTAATTAGTGGTGTTCTCCAGGGGTCAGTAGTGGGTCCAGTCTTTTTCAACATATTCATCAACTACCTGGATAAAGGCACAGAGCATAACCTCATCAAGTCCGCTGATGATACAAAAATGAAAGTGGCTGACAAACCAGAAATCTGTGCTGCTGTTGAGTGAGACCTGGACAGGTAGGAGAATTGGGTGGGGGACAACCTAATAAAGTTCAAAAAAGACAAGTGTAAAGTCCTATACCTGGGAAGGAGTAACCCAATGCATAAGTACAGATTAGGTGTTGACCTGATGGAAAGCAGCTCTGTGGACGAGGACCTGGGGGTTATCCTGAGTGGATAACAAGTTAAATATTAGCCAGCAGTGCTGCGATCTCGAGCACGATGGGTGGCCCAGATGAGAAAAGCTATGGAAGGAGTAGTGTTGGTACAGTGCCGTGGTGCCATTGGCATGCCTTTTGCAGCCCCAGTGTCCCTGAAGCTGTAAGTTTTGTGGCTCTCCAAACCCTAAATGACCCTAACCCTAACAGGATTTTGAGGCTAAGGTCTCTAGCAACCTGGGTAGGTCAGATCAGAAAGGTTTGAATATTTTGTTAATACTCAGAAAAACAACTTCTACTCCAAAGATGTCTTTCCTTCCCTAAATGGAGTAATAATAATGTAAAAGACAAGCTTTGGTCAGCCAGATGAGTTGGTGTAGGGCTCTGTTGAGGCCAAAGCTCTGCTGGTGTTCCTGTGCCAGGGCTGCCTGTGGGGAGTCACTCTGGGTGCCTGTGGCCAGCTGCTGTGGCCATTGCATTCCCCTAGGCAGCTGCTTCTCTGGGTTTAATTTTTACCTCACCCCATCTCCGACAGCCTGCATTCACCTTTTAAACCCCAGGTACTGGCTTCTCTGGGCAGTTGATTCCAGAAGCTTCTGGAGCCTCTGTCAGCTGCCTTCAGACTGGCTGGCTGGGGATTGTGAAGTGCTTTGTGATAGTGGGTTCTGGAAGGTGGCTGGGGCTGCCTGGAGAGAATGAAGGGCCTCCTGCCCAGGGGCAGAGTGCCCTGGGAAGGGCAGCAGAGTCATGGTGTGTGCTGGGGCTGCTGAGGGAGCAGGGGACGCAAAGAGGTCTCAAAGCTCTGCCTGGCTCCGTGCAGGTCGAGTGAGACAGCAGGATGGCACGGTGACCTGCGGCAGGGCTCAGGCCTCAGGGAGCCAGAGAACGTCTGCCAGGATGGCAGGGAGGTACTGTATCTTTCACATACTCTGTCATTTTAAGTTCAGATCTCATCTGCCCTTTATTTGTTTGGAATGCTGCTACTGCTGCCTTGAGTTAGCCAGTAGTCTGAGTATCTGACTGATTCGCTGGCTGGGGCAAAGGGTGTAGAGCTCTGGATGGCTGGCCACCCAAACTGGTGTGTGGCTCCACCAGTTTTTGGACAGGCAAAGTAGTGTAGAGCTTTAGGTGGCCAGAGGGGCCACAGTGCCATAGGGAATTGGCTGGCCAGGAGGGCTGTGTAGTTTACAGCTCTGACTGTTTGGTAGGGCCTGGCGGCATAGAACTCCATCAGGCCTACCAGTAACAGTGGTCTACAGTTCTGGAAGGCCTGCCGGCCAAAGTGGCTCTATTCAGATCCAGGGTCTCTGGAGATGTAGGCTTAGTGGCTGTCTGAACCCTGACCCTAATGGTAACAGGATTTTGCGGTTGAGGTCCCAGCACTGTGAATGGGCCAGATGAGAAAGGTGTGGAGGGAGCAATGTTGATTCAGTGCTGTGCTCCCTTTGGCATGCCTTTTGCAGACCCACTGTCCCTGGAGGCTCTCAGTACCCTTAACCTAACTGTAATGGCAGCCCACAGCTGAGGTCCCTAGCATGATGGGTGACCCATTTAAGAAAGGCATTGTGGACAGAGCAACGCTTGTATAGTGCTGTGCTCTCCTTGGCATGCATTTTGCAGCCCCAGTGTCCCTGCATCAGGAAGCTTTGTGGCTCTCTGAACCCTAACCCTAATTACAGCCTGGGGCTAATGTCCCCAGCATGATGGGTGGCTTAACTGCAAAAGTATTTTTTCTTCTTTCAATATGCTATTTTAATCTATTTTTATTCCAAATTAACCATATTTAATGCCTGTTTTTTATTAACCAGGCAAGATACTATTTCCTAAACATACTGTTAGTAATATATTACTTAAATGTGAATGACAGTAAAATAAGTTTTACTGTAACTTTTATTTTTAATAGGCTTGTGATTTAAAAGTGCTCTGGGAAGTGTATGTATTTTTAAAATATCGGAATGTACTCAGAATTTACTATTGATTAAGTGATTCAGACTATTAAGAGGAAAAAAACACAATTTTTTTCATTTTATATCTAGTAAATAACTATGTTTTAGCATCATTTAAAATATTTAAAATGCATTTAGTACAATATGTTGATTTTTATTTAGTATTGTTACAATATACTACTAGTGTAATGGATGAAACTATGCTAGCATAAGGAAAGTTAATACTCTGTTTTCTTGAGGTATTTATATGTAAATTGGTTTTATTAAGAAAAAATAGAAATATTAGTAGAAGTCTAGGAAAATATTTAAATACAGTGTGGCAAAATATGAAATCCTTAAATCTGATTTCTAGCATTACCTTCTTTCATATTACTAAGAATCAGCTAGGCACCAAGCAGATGTTTCTTTCTAACATTATTGCATGGTTATTTTTCAGGTGCCTTCTTAGCACAGATGTTTCTGTGTATATATACACACCTCTCTTTTGCTAATACATTTTTTCCAGTGTAAACAGCAGATTGCATTGCCAATGTCTTTTTGATCAAGAGACAAGGAACTCCTCAAAACTGAAGCAGGTGTTCAAGCGAGGCTTTTCTTTCTGTTCTTACTGAAACTTCTTTTTCCTGTTCAAGTGATGATTGCTATTAGTGTAAGTTATGGACTGGATCTGGCTCTCTGGTGCCTTCCTTTTTCCATAGTACAAAGCAGTACGAATCATTTCAGGATCCCAAGCAGTTAAACACTTGAGCACGTATTTAACGTGACATAGTTAAGAATCACAAAAAGCAGTAAATTTAAACTATATTAATATTAGACACATAGTTAAAAGATGAGGAAAAATGCTTTCTTCATCTTCCCATCGCCTTCAAATTGCCCTGCTCTCCCCATGATGTCTGAATTACCTTTCTCTCCGCAGTCCATCCTCTTAAAAGGTTTTTATTTCATGTCATGTGAATCAGGCAGTGGATTCAGTATAGCTAAGTATTTTATTTCTCTTCTGTGGGGATTAGTGTGAGGTTCAACTACGTGTCTAAAATATTATGTCTCTCTTCTAATACATTAAACAAATGGTGGGATGGAGGTGACAATTATAGACTTGCTTCATAGAAGTAAATGCATATTTTCATATACACCAAGGTAGGGAATATATCATCTATTACACTGAGAGTCACTGGAGAAGGGTCTTTGAGTCTTTCAGCATAAATTTAAAGCACGTAGCTCACATCTAGCTTGCTTGGAGTGCAGCAAAATAAATGCACAACTGTGCACCAGTCAATTCAGACAAAAGCCTAAGCTCTTGGGGCTCTATAATGGAACTTGCTTACCAGTTTTTTTTCAGTAAGTAAATGTGCCATTATTATAAACTTGACCTTATCGAACTGAAATTATAGCTTGATTCTTGGTGATGGTTTTTTGTTGTTTTTTTTTTGTTTGTTTGTTTGTTTTATGTTGTATGGATTTTTCTTCTTTGTGGACAAAAAAGAAGTTTAAGGTTTGAGGTGCTGTGTCTTCATCGGAAATGGATACAAATATGAAGATGAAATATTTAATATAACTTCTATCTGTATTTAAAAGGTAATTAAAATACATGGAACCATTTCTTGCCTTCCTTGATGTTTGTAAACTAAATGGGACTGTATTATGCTGATAAAGATTTGCAGAGGATGTTACAATACTGATATCTTCTATTTCCTTTGCATCTATATCTAAAAAGGAAATAGACCAATGAACTATTTTTGAAGTACTTTTTCATGTTTTCCCTAGTGTATAAACTCCATGATGAAAATTATTTTCTCAATCACTGCTACAGCAGGTTCATGTATCTCACTAACAATTGCTTTTCAGCTTTCATAAAAATGCAGGAAAAACCTCAGGTACAAAATAATTTCTCCCAGTATAAGGTAGAACATTTTTAAAATGTAAATTCTGTGGCAATTTCATGGTAAATGTGAAATCTTATTTGCTCTGTTCCCTGTCATTCCATACCTCAAACATTTTCAATTTTTAACACTTTGACTGTCAACTCTTTTTGTCTTCTCCGGCTTTTTCAATAGGAAAACTATGAGCACTAATAATAATCAGAGTTTGAAGGTGCATTCTTAGCAACCAGTTTGAAGACACATTCATAAATGACCTCTGAAGTTAGGAAATACTGGAGAAATAATTTCCTAGTGGACATGTATAGTACATTTGAAAGGAAATCAGTTAAAATCAGTTACATGCATAGTAAAGGTATGGCACATTTTTTCACAAAAATGTACAGAAAAATGGCAGAATTTCATAGTGTATGCCTTATCCACAGTGATGTAACTGGGCTATCTTATTAGCTGCAGTAAAACCTGTGAAGCTGAAGTATGACATAATAGTCCCTTGATTATAATATGGTAGAGTTACCAGGCAATTGCTAAGAAGTCTGTTACTTTACAAGTAACAGTTTCTGAAGCTTCAGATTATTTTTAGGTATTTCCAGATTAGATTTAGATTTCCAGATCTATTTTTCTCATAATTTATTGTGTATTTGCAAATCTTGCAAAGTCTGTACATTTCTATCCGTGAGCTAGAACATTCATTTCGAGAACCATTTCAAAATACTGTCTGAATAAGGGAAAGATATTCGTAGTCTAGATCCATATCTTTTTATATACCCTGAGATACCCTGTCAGCAAATCAGTTTAGCCACATGATTTTTCCTGGTTTCTTAAAAGTTTCATGTAGTTCCTAAGAACTACTAAAATCTTTTCTACAAAACTTTCATCAAAGTTAAAGGTCTTTTTGAAATAAAATGTAGATAGAGAGGACCAAGGTAGGCTACTGTCCACTGGGACAGTGGACACCAAGGTATGTAGGAAATAGGCAGAAGAAATTAACCTGAAAGCACACCATGATGAGTGTAAGCTATATACCTAAGAATAAAACTTTTGAATTGAATATGGAAGTAACAGAACAGATAAAAAAGGAACATTCAAAAATGAATGCAGAGCTGAGATTTCATTTCTAATGTTATGAAGTCCAAGAGGACAGATTTTCTGATTTCTTATGAACTTTCTGATGCTCAGGAAAACTATCTAAATATATAATGATAGTCACTTTAAGGTATAACTGAACTATGCAGAGACAGGACACTGTTTTCCTGAACACTCCGCAATTTCTCATAACATAGGAAATGACAAGGTACAGAATGAAGCCCTCCTGTACATCTTACACAGTAGAGTTTTCATATCACTTTTGTGTGATAGAAAGATGTTCCTTTCTTCAAGGCAGCTAAACAATAATTTTTTTTTTCTGAACAGTTTTAAAGTACTTGATAACTTGTTCTAAGAAAAAAAATATTTTTCTCTCCTGAGCCTCAAGGTGGTATAATAAATGGATGTTACCTGTAGTTGTGTAACTAACTTCTGGTTTTTGAAAATGTTGACAATTCTAGCTATTTTTCATGTTTAGAAACAATTATTTCAATATTTATCCATATCTGTCATTGATCATTCTGAGATCAAGCTCTGTGCTTGTTTTGTTACTTGTCAGTGACAAGCCAGTAACTCATAAAGATTAATATTATTGGTGTTTGACTTCTGGCCTTTTTCATTCAAAAGTTATGATCTGCGTGTATCTCATCTCAGTCTAAGCTGTTGTTTGAAGACAAATCTGCGTTCCCAGATACCTTCTTTTTGGCCAACTAGTCTCACACATGCTTATTCTGTTCTGGAGAGAGGCAAGAGAGGTGTATTGACAGAGTTATTCTGCTTTCTAGCAGACAGCAGAAACAGGAAAATTGGGCCAAGCTTATAATTTTAGCAGTTCTTCCTCATCAGCTATGTACGTTTCTCCTTTTACTGTTCCCAAGGCTGTTTCCACTGTCATCTATATTCTTAATTCTCCAATAACCATAGCATGAGAATAGCTAGTGATATAGAAGGGCTTAACAGTGAGCCAATAAAAAGAAAAGGTGAGAAACTTGTTCTGCTTTTTAGAAAATAAAGACTGTCTGAACTTCAATTTATGTGAATTTCCATTAAATGTTACTGGTTGGTACTAAATACAAAGCGATCATGAGGTAAAGCCAGCTAATTTGTCTGATTTTCTGGATGTCATGAATTTTCTGCATTCTGTGATTCAACAGATTGGCTTACATCAGTGTAAAAGCTCCGTTCAGATGAGTAATCGTCCCTGGTCAATGTTCTGAAATTATAACAAAGATAAGAGCTTGGTGAGTTTATTGTCTAGGAAATATACATTACCTGAGTATTGTCAAGGCATGGGCTTCTTTGAGTATACTGGCTTAGTACTGCTATCTTGCAGGAACTAGAGTCCAATTTTCTGTGAAGTGACAATGTTGATAATTTTATTATCTTGGGCATAGGACCAAACTATCTACAGTGAGGAGAATCCTGAAAAATCATTAGTATTAAAATGTTTTCCCAAAGTTATATCAACTTACAGAGAATCAGATGATAGACTCAATGCCAAGACATGCCTCTCAGCTTTGTTGTTGATGGTGTGACTTACCTATATATATAGAGGCAAGTATTTATTCTTCCAAACATCTATTCCTTTTCTTGGATACAAATATTGCTGTGAGTAGCCACACAAAGAGAAACCTGTCATTTATTTTAGCTGACTGAAAGTTCTGTTATTCTTCTTTAACACTTTTATTTCACTTATAATGTGGGATACAGTAAAAAACCACAACATACTCTGAAAAGGAAGAGATGTAAGACACAGGCAACAGACTTGTTCAACAAAGTCCTAACTGCCTTTTCCACCCCTATGCACCCCTCCTCCCCCCCCCCAAGTTCTCTGTAAAGAAGAGAGGAAAACCTAAGAAAATTTTAATTTCCTCTTATTTTCTCTGTCCTGAATCCTGTCACTAAAAGCTAGGGTGCCAAATAGGTTCCAGTATCAGGTGCAACTGTGTTCACCACGTTAGGAAAGAGAAAAGCTGTAGGTAGCCAGGCAAGCTCAAAGGATTAGCACTCATTGTGAACTCGTCAAGGACAGGTAACAGGGTAAACAAAAGCAGAAACTAGGGATGTATGATGAAATTGAATTGTTCCCAAATATTACACCTACTTTATACTTCTATAAACGTTTTCTCTAGTTCTTTTCAGACTGAAGGGGTTTTTTTTGTTATTCTTTCATTGCTTTTAAAATGCTCTTAAGACATTCATGACATAATTCAGCTTGTAAGGTAGTTATAACTTGCTATAATCCTTTTACAGTGGTATGGAGACCTATATGTTACAATTACATATAGAGAACAGGTAAAGAAGTATAGAGGTACCTTCTACTTCTATGTAAAAATAACATTTCCCTTTAGCAGAGCTATCTTGTTAATGTCCTTCGTTTCAAGGTGTGCCACATTTGCTTGACAGATCTGTACATTCATTAAAAAAAATCCAAACAAACAGAATGTTTCTAAAGTAAAATCTCTCTTTTATCCCAAATGGCATTTAAAGACTTCTAGAGGGATGAAGTCTCTCTGCTTCATGGTGTAGCAGAACTCCTTAGCAGAGTTTCATACAGCTGGGAAGCTTGTTTTCTCAACTGTCACTCACAGGAGCAAACTGCACCGTGCTATTACTTGATCACCAGGGTAACAAGTTGGAAAATGCTGTCTTTGCTGATATACAGGTTTAGTTCATGTTTCTGTACTGTTAGACTGGTGCAGTCATTGCATCTGTTTGCTTTACTTTCTCTGTTTACCTTCTTCCCTGCAGGACCTGTAAGTTTGATCTAAAACTAGGAAGGAAACAGAGACCAAACTCTGCTGGAGAAAAATCCTGTTAAGTTCTTTTATTTTAACTTAAAATTTTGTGGGTGTGGGAGAAAAAGAAGTAAGTTGCTAAAACAGTTAATGATGTTCTATGTTCACATTGATCTCTTACAGTCTATTCTGCGGACCTGGAGGTTCAAAGGGATAATGGAAACACCTGAAGGAATGCCAAGAAGCCAGAACAAAGAGGGTACTAACCAGTAAATCAATGAAAATGAGAACGTTTCTCTGGTTTCCATATAGTATAGTTTCTATATCATGTTGGGAGGCTTACTTGATCAGAATAGATCCATGAAGATGCAACGTAATAGGTAGACTGTATTCTTTGATTCAATTCAGTTATGGAAAATATATTTGGGACTAAAATAGTAATCTAAGATTTCATTTTTAATTAGTAAATCTTCAGAGGTTTCCTGGGAGTGAGAGAGGGAAAGGATGTAAACTTCAAGCTACAGGGAACCCAGGGGCTCACTGTAGAACTGTTTTTCATTTCCCAAAACTGTGCAGTCTTTGTTAAGAAAGACAGTTCCTTTCATCCAATTCTGTCCATCCTCAAACTTCAGCAAAATTTGTTTACAACACACACTGCTTTTGTTTTTCCCACAGGAACAGCATATTATGAGAGTACAGGCATCACAGGAGAAGGACTTATTATTAGAGCTTTATTTTTTAATATCTAAGAGTTAGGCTCAGACTGTGTTTGGGTATATGATCTTCCATCTCTCTGTTGTGCTGTAAAGCCATTGTATTTGTGCAAATGTGGCTACGCAGACAGTGAAAATGGGAAGTTTAAAATCCCCATTCCTCTCCATCATGGATACAGAACTCTGAGATGTTTTACTGCATATTTAATGTTATTTCTAATAAACAGAAAATAAAAAGGTCCCGATTTTAATAGTTTGCATGTGCAGTGAGAGTGTCTACATAATGAAGCCAAAGCATAGATCTTCATGGATTTCATGTACTTTAATTAGGCATTTCCCAATTATCTTAGAATTTTTCAGTACTATAAAACCAAGGAGGGTAGAGAGTGAACAGAGGCATCAAACTAGAAAATGATTTTACTAGACCTTATAAAAGTTAGACCATGTAAAACGTCTGAAGAGACCTGAAAAAGTTTTGTTCCTGTTTTAAAAGGAGAATGTTATTTTTCACACATCAACAGTACCTTAATGAAAGAGAATCAGATGTGCTATTGGCACTGTTTTGACAAACGATTTTTACATACTTTGACCTGTTCCTATCAACTGTGAACATCTCTCTTTAGATATAGCATACACTTCAATGACATTAAAGCAAAGAATATCCAAGGATCTTCACCAATTTACAAGATCAGTTCCTGAAGTACTGATTTATTGGTTAACCTCTTCCTTCCTGATTATATCTCATAAAATAAACAATGTTTTCCTTTCTGTAAGTTTTTATTTTTTATTTATTACCTTTAAATACAACAAATTTTGATGTACAGGCAATAGCCAGAAATTCCTACATCCTCTATAGTATCACTTGAAATTAATTAGACGTGTCTCAATTAACTATACTTAAATTGGCTGATCTATTTTCTCTGTAAAGGAATCAAAATGTTTTATGTTATGCTGCATGTAGGTCATTGTTTATTTCTGCTTTGGGTGCAGAATCAGCTAATGCAGACTGTCTCTGATCCCAAACTTCGTTCAGTCTTAGCATAATTTAGTAATTTGTCATCTGTGAGACTGTACACTGTAACTACAACTTTCTTCTCCCTACAAATAGTTTTAAAGTACTTTACTGATCATTTTTTGCTCTTAATGTTAATCTCCAAGTTTCACCGAGTTACTGATGCTTGCGGAGGAAAAAAAAAGGAAAAGAAAAATTATGTTTTCACTGCTTTACATGGAAACAGGAAAAGAACACACTGGGTAGAAAACCAGTTGTTCTTCAAGTGTCTACACTAATACAGGGTGTAGTGAAAAAAAATTAAAATAGAAAAAAATCATACATTATCTCTTTTTTTGGAACTCCTTATTTTCAATTACTTTTCTGTAACCAATTCTCTTAGCTCCTGAAAAACTAATATTATGACATATACTCTATTTTAGGGTAAATAAAAAAGTGGAGGAAGAGCTATGAACTGCAAGACTAAATTGTAGTAGTTAACTGCATAAATTAACAGGTATCATATCATATAGCTAATTAATATGTATCCCCAAAGCAGAGATCTGCAGCAGCTAGCAGTGGTCGTGGTTTGTAATTATTTCTTCAAGAAACAGACAAGCTTGTATTAAAAGGCTGGTGACTGATTTCTCTCATACTGGGTAATCACTTGGCTACCAAGAAAGTGAGAATCTCTATCACTCTATGTTTAAAAATAGAAATTTGTCCTCATTATGTTTAAATACATGTTTGTTCAAATATGAAAATAAAATAGAATTTAAAGTCTTGAAAGAATTTTTGTCTTTTGATCAACTTGAATCAGAAGATTGAAATTATGTAATAAGCATTACTTTGGTTTTGAAGGTATCAGCCTCTGCCTTCACATTTTTACCCAAGCTATTCTCCAGAGATAATGTTCTAGCTTCTAGGGAAATCAGAGACTTATCCTGTTTTCTAATATACATCTCATTTGGTCTTATAATGACTATTTTTTCATGGAGACTTTTTTAGATATTTCTGATACTAAATGATGATGCTTAGTGATTTGTGCTTAAACACATTCTTCAATATATTTACATTTTGTTGGTCTCAGAGGAGGACCTTAGTTTCTTCAGCTTCTGTAGGGAGGAACTCTGACTCAGTCTCTTCTACCTAAAAAGGTTTCCACTTTCAAATCTGAAGTAACATAAATTATACCTTGGTTTTCTTTGGCTTCTGCCCACAAATTATATAGCTCTGTCTTCATGTATTTAATTTTAACAATACAAGATCTCCCTACAAACTGCTGGGAAGAGATGTTTCATTATTCTAGTTTCTTCACTTTGGGGTAGAGCCTTTTTATCTGATGAAACAAATGAATTGTCCATTTGACATAAGGAAAATTCTCTGCCTGTGAACAGGTCAGTGATTCATATTCTACAGGAGTCAAGATGGAACCTGTTAATGAACACAATGTCTCACAACTGAGCTTGCTTGATGATGTTCTTCGTAAAGAGTCATCTCATGAAAAGAGAGATGCTGTTATTAAAAGGATCTAGAAAGCTTGCTGGACATTATTAAAATACACTATTTTTACATGAGGGTCAAGATGAAACAGCTCCAGTGGTAAGTCTGTGGCAGTCATCTTACAATGAGCACAGAACATCAGAAAATGTCTCTTTGACTTCAGTCACGTTAGTAACCTTCCACATGAGGGAGGTCTGCCAAAGGGTCTGCAATAGTTTGCTTTAGGCATTGTTGTCTATTACACCTATCATTAGCTTGTGAGATCAGATCACAAGGTCTTTTCAACACGTCAGATAGGTAACTGACACACAACTTTTTTTGCTTCGGATCTTGTTTGCTCTACTAATGACAGGGTCTTTAAAAACAAAATAATTTGTTCCTTCTTAAAAGAAGTATTAGTCTACAAAAAGTACTTGGTTCAAGAGTTATCTCTGATAGTTTCATGATTTTTTTGTCATCAAATGCTAAGACTTTAAAAACGTGAATTATTGCTGTTCAATGTTCATAACATTTAGCTCGATGGTTCAGCAAAAGTGCAAATGTGGATATCACAGAAGTTGTTAATAATTAATGTATTTTAATACAAAAATGTTAAAAATTGGCTTGAATTTATTAAAATTTGCAGCACCTTTAAAACTGGTTTTTTTGGCAGCAATCTGATCCAATATGACCAAGAATGCTGAGGCTCTTAATAGAGTTGGTTTTGTGAGAAAAAACCTCTGTTAATATTAGTGTTCACTCTTTAAATTGCCAAATAAGAAATACTACTAGGATATTAAAACTTTTAGCACTGACTGGTGTCACATGCTTTTAGGATTTTGATTATTGCAACTCAAGAGTTCTTCAGTTAGAATCTGCTGTCTCAGAAGATGATAAAATGCCAGCATTAAGATATTATTCCATGGATTATCTCTGTCCATCACTCTTTCCTTTTATTACATTGCCTTCAATTAAGCATTGTACCTATTATCAAGTGTTTACTAGTATTTGTATTTACCTTTATATAAGAAGACTACATATATCATCTCTATTCCTGAAAGTCTTTTGATTATGTGGTCTGTTAACCACACAAGTTTGAAATGCTACAGCAAAAAGGAAATCTAATGCTTCAGTTCTTCCAGCTTTGAATCACCTTACATGTCTTTCATACCAGCTCTTAATACTCAAAACCCCTCAGGTCTTCTGCATCTACTCCATAGTCTCTGCTCTCCCACCTTTAATATTATCTCCTCCTTTGCCCCAGAGGTGACCACATCCTCATTCACTGCATCTTTCCAGCCTGGTCAGACCCCTCCCATCCACTCTCACAATCATTCCATTGACTTGAATATCCTTAAACTACAATCTGCACTTTATTCCATGCTCCTTCCTTAACTTCTTCCAGTGTAATCACCTCACACATCTTGGACCCTACTCTCCAATTCAAAGCTTCTCTGGTCTGTATATTTCCTTGGCTCTTTTTTTCCTGGCTGTGTCTGTTTTTTCCATCTTTTATAACTGCTCTTCACAGATGCTGCTACTGCCACATATACTCGAGTACTAATAGCTTGCTTCCTTTGCTGGCCATGACTACTTCCACAGTTACAAGGCTTCTGTTCTAAAAAAGGCTTCTGTTCTGAAAAAGAATTAAAAATAAAAGACTGAGTCCTTTGCCCAAATCCTCCCCCATGAGTAGGACACATTTCCTGTGTGGCTTACAGATTACCATATCTATTTTTTATTCTGACCCTTGGTAGAGAAGGTGGGAGGTAAGGAAAGAAGAGACATTCCCTGCCATTTTAATGTGTATTTAAATGACTTTTAAATTGCAGTTATTGTAAACACAGATATTGAGTTATTACACCTTAAAAGAACATTTCATGAAGAGGAAGGGCAAGATAAAAAATAAACATGAGCTCTGCCTTATATACAGTCCATTATCTGGCATTTTAAGTTTGATAAGAATACCTAATGAATCCAGTCAGAGTTTCTGTTATAAATACCACTTTAAGAATACAGAGAAAAAAATATTGTAAAAATATTAGAACAACAACTACCTGTGAAAGTAGCTGTTATTCTAATAGAGGAATATATATATATATATGTGTGTATATATATATCTCCACAGGGGAAACCTGCTGTACATACCTTCACCACTGATGCCTTGTTATCTTCTCCCTGATCTCAACTGCATTTTAGGAGTTGCTAAAGCTACATTTTAGGACTGCTGCCTACTAGAGGTACTAACAGAGCAAGCTGAAGATTGTTGTAGATATTATGCAACTGAGTCTTGATTGCAAATCCTTCACCGTTACATTGATCATGCTGGGAGAGTGTATCTTTTTCATATGCTTTTCAATTATATGGAGGAAGAAGAATCTTTCCCATATGCTATATCTATAGAAAACTGCTGACTGAATGCAGCTTTCTTTTTTTTATTTTTCCCAAGTTGAACTTTAAAAAATATATTGTTTTGCTCAATATTCCTTCTGACCTTGTGTAAAGTGATGGCTTATTAAATCATTTGTTTGCCAGATAAATCCTTATATCTCTTCTATCTTTTTTTTTTTTTTTTTTTTTTTTTTTTACTAGAACTTAGGACAAGGATGTCAAGATGTCTGTGTTGCTGATTGTCATCTTTGATGTGGGCACATCTTCATTGCTGCACCCATTCTTCATTCTTAACTCATCTAAATTGTCAGGGTTTTTTACACCACCACCAGGTTCACAACATCCTAAATTGACAAGTATACTGAAATTAGTGAATCTCGTTAGCCCGAAGAAGGGAGGGAAGAATGTTACCCTTGGTGTCCTATTTCTTATTTAATTGTACAGTGAATCTCCAACTTTGCAAAGACCTTTCCTTGTAGTCACTTGTAACTGCTTTCTGGGACAGCCTTTTGAATTGCATTAAATTATAAACATTCAGATGAACAGTGCCATCCCAAAGCATTTTCATCTGTTTCAACCAGTAGAACAGTTTGAAATCTAAGTACTTTTCATTTAGTGTTTGTATAAAAGGCATTTCTAAATTCTTCAAACTATTCTAACTGTATTTTCTTATGAAATTACTGCTTAATGGAATTATTTCATAGACCGAAATTTGTTTCAGAGAACAACACTTCCAGCTACATTCAAGTGTGTCATGATGGGTAGACATTATGACAGTCTCTAAACATTTTTATTTTAGTGTTATTTTTAAGGAATTGTTTCACGTATTTGTCTTGACTTGTTTGACTAGACATGTCACAGTAAAATAAAAAGGGAAACTGTTTCTTGTCTTGGTTTTGATGATCATCTTTGGTATAGTCTTACTTGCCTTACAAAAATTGATTTTTTAAAAATTTATAGATGCCTGTGGTTTGAATGTCCAGAGCCTTAAATTAGATTAAGTATCAAAATTATCTTGGATTCAGTAGAACAGCTTTTCAGCAGAAATATCTCTCCCTAAATCTGTGCATGATTTGTTGTAAAGATGCAGAAAAGTTCTTCCTTTCTATTCTCCCTTTCCTCATTGATAAATTGTTACATTTCCTTCCCAGTAGATAGTTAGTTACATAGACAAATTGAAAGCATGGAAGCAAGAGGGTTTTGTGGCCTTGAAATCTGCTTCATCTATAGGAGGTTTACAATCAATTATCGTTTATATTTGGAGGACAATATTACTAGCTAACAGTTAGCCTGTTAGATATTAGTCAGAAATCTTCATACTAATCTGTTCCTTTATTTCTTGCTGATACCAGTCATCCTGCCAGCCATTTGTTGTCACTCGACTTTTTCTAATCCCAGAGTGAAAGCATTTTCTGTTCAAAGGAACAGCCTGATCTTTTGTCTCTCAATCATTTGCTGTCCTGCCATCACTATAGGGGCTCATCAGTGGCAGGACATAACCTTTTTATACTAAATGACCGATATAGATAATGCAGGAACAGGCTATTAGAGACTTAAAAAAAATGAAGACAAGAGATTATGTTTGTAAAATAAAATCAAGAGGAACAAGTGAAGAGATGACAAAGACAAAGCAAACGGCTTACGTAAATGATCTCTTGAGCAATGTTTTCCAGAGGAATATTGATTGTGTGTCAAGATGAACAGGAAAAGTCTGCAGCTATGAATATATGATGAAACTTTAGGCGAGCACTTCATGTGTGAAGGAAAGATAGGAAAGCTTTGTCTTAGACACCCAATAAAGAACTATCTGCAAGTTCAGAACTGTCTCACGCTCAAGAGAATACGAGAATCTAGAGTCAAAAGTTGTCACCCATGACTGAGTGACAGACAAGGTGTTGTCCACACGAAGATGATAATGCAAGGGTTTTCAGGAAGAAGAAGAGTAGCAATAGTTTCAAGTCACTGAGGGATTGTGATCTGAGACTTGAAAGGAAGACCTGAGATGTAATGCACAGTAATAATGTGCAACACCAAATGTTGGAGTGTTTGGACTCTAATTGTTTGGTTTCCAGCTCTGCAACAGGCCTCCTCTGGGCTCTTCAATAAGTCATTCAACCTTTCTGTGTCTTTGTTTCCCCATCTGCCTATGAATTATAAAAATCTAGTTCACAGGTGCACTGTGTGGCTCAGTTAATTAATATTTTGAGGGGTTTTTGCAGTCATCAGATGGCACAGCTCTAGGAACGTTAAGCTATTTGTTAGTAATCATCACTAAAAACAAGAAATACAGAAATGGCCCTGCTCTGTAAAGCTCTATATACGTAATGTTATTTATTTTGTGATATGAATCAAAGTACAGTTTTGCAAAACAATAACCTGAAACCAGAATAAAAGATAGATTGAGCTGCCCCAAAAGGCATAAAAGCACACAGCAGGAGTAAAAAAAAAAGACATGATCAGGCAAGATATTTAACTAATTTTTAAAGACAGTGGCAGATAGCCAGTGCCTGGTTAGGCATTTCTGTAAATTCTGTGGCACATCTAGCTGCATCTTCAGATGACTCCGTGCATTTGTAAATCTGACCCACATATCCCAAGCTACTGACTCTGAGGCCATTAGCATATCCCCCATGGTTGTTTTGGAGCTCATCTGACTCTCCCCAGCCCCATGGGGTTCATTGTCATGAGGCATCTGAACAGGGGGTGATGGTGAGGAGACCTTTGAAATGGAATTTGAACTTGAAATGAATCTCTGTTTTAACAAGAGGTGAAATTGTTATATAAGCAAGGAGGGAAGCTGAGAGGGAAGAGGAAGAGGGCTCTCTTTATCCTATGCAGTCTGACTGCTGACATCCTCTCTTCCCAATAACAACCTGAATGGTCTTGCCTCTTAAATAAGCATTCTAAATTATTCTGGCAAAGTTTTAGGGCAAAACAGCTGGAAGCTTCAGCAACCTGTAACCACAGTCTGGTTTGCTCTGAATGCCCCAGGGATGGCTCCTGACATAGCACCTTAGCTATGAGTGGCTGTCTGTGCTGTGAACAGCTGCACACAAGCCCTGGCAGTACACATGTGGCTCTGTGTGCCATACGTGAGGGGCAGGACATGCTGCGGTTGAACAGGTACTTGGTGGGCTGAGCCAGCTTTGCACATGAAACATCATGTCCGGCCTCCTGTCCTGTATTTTGCTGCTTCCATGGCAGCACACTCAAGGGCTGGTGCGAGGATGGAGGTGTAGATTCTTTTTGTTTAACTGTTTGGAGTCGTTAGGATTGTATATATATATATAAAAACTACAACAACAACAACAAAACACAAACAAATATGCAACTGATTTTGAGTTCAGTATCAGCAATTCATAAAGACAATGCTTCAAAAAAATGATATAGAAAAATTAGGACATACAAAAGACTGTATCATTTACTAACAACAAAAATTCCTGACAAACAGTGTTCTGAAATACTAATTCACCTAGACAGAACCTAATGTCATGTTTCAGCTGAAGGAAACTGCTGGTTGCAGTGGGAATTAGGCACAACTAATGTATGAAATACAAAATGCATGTTCATAGTATGCAAAAAATGCACAAATAGGACTTAAAGTACCTAGATTTCTAGAGAAATAAAAGAGAATAGTGAAAACATAGATATGCAGATATCACACAAGTCCTGCTCATATTCTGGATTGATTTATTATAAATTTTAAGTATGTTAGGTGTTGTCCATCCCCATTAATCATTTTTAGATTGGGAAGTGCACAGATACATAGACATATATTATAACCCTGAATTGCTATGGCTTTGTCCTGGTTTAAGTGAGAACAGAACTGATTCTGTTCTGTAATTTTGCTTTTCAGCTCAGTTCTTCTAACTAACTGCACTTTCTGAAGGTAGCAGCCTGTTCTCACAGACAGTGTCTGCTTCTA